>JAACJT020000086.1:19377332-19390829 GCA_009936485.2 Gymnarchus niloticus | reverse complement strand
AATGAAATGCGGTGAACGGGCATCACGCTCTCGGGCAGCTCTAAGGTGGTTATACCATTAAATGAAATGCGGTGAACCGGCATCACGCTCTCGGGCAGCTCTAAGGTGGTTATACCATTAAATGAAATGCATAAGCTAAGAGCAGCCCAGGGGAGAAAGGACAGCACACTCTCAGGCATCTCCACGGTGATTAGTCTTCAGCCAACAGTGGCAACGGTAATTAAGGTGGCAGCAGAAAGAAAACACGTCAATCCCCAAGGGGCCAGAACAGGTACATGGGACTACACCCGCTGCTCTGCCAATGAGAAGCTTTGTCTAAAGTGGAAACCTTTCTCTCAATTAATGCTGAATAACAGGACATCAATGGTAACACAGTTACAGGTCAAGCTTCAGACCTTTCCAAAGTATGGGAGGACGCGCCCTGGTTTCCGTAGCCAAAAGGCAGCTCGTGCTGAACGGGAGCGGGATGCCCTTACCATCGTGCTTGTAGGTCATCTCCTGGCAGCCGGAGAAGTAGAGGCAGACCAGCGCACACAGACAGATGAAAGAGGAGAAATAGAGGATGAGCAGGAAGTACTCTGTCATGCTGGAGCCCAGGCTGGGAGGGCATGTGAGGAGGAGCTCAGCAGGGGGGTACCGGGGCCAACGCTGTGCCCTTCATCCCTTACTGAATCTCATCCTAAAGACTGTGAGGAGGCAGCCCGCCAGTCCCCAACGTGGTAGAAGGAGGCTGCAATCCCGACCGCCAGGAGAACCAGAACCGAGATTCGGGTCTGAGGATGCAGGAGGTTGAGCAGAGCACTTGGATGGTAGAAGGACCAGTCTGTGTTTCAGGAAGGCTCCTCCTCCAATATCATCTCCTGCTCCTCCCACTCAGCCCCAGAGGCACATGACCCAATCCCAGGTGGGCTCTATGAGCCTCCGCCCTCTCCCAATCCCTGATGATGTAGTAAGCTCTCTCTGAGCCTCTACCCTCGCTCCATCCACCCTCCGAATCTCTGACCCCCTTGCACACAGGTCCTTGGTCCACTTTACACCCCCCCACCACCACCACAGCCAACACACAGTAATATGTCAGTGAATGCGTGTGCATACTAAGCAATCTCAGGGTAAGGCCCACTGACACAGCTCCACCTATGTTGCAGGCTGAAACAGACTCCCAGCTAAGACCGACTGATACGGCTCTGCTTGTTTTGTAGACTGAAATAGACCCCCAGCTAAGGCCCACTCAAAAAGTTCCACCTGTGCAGCAGTCCTACCGGTAGTTTGGGGAACGCGGGAACGTCTGTAAGCTCTGAAAGCATCGTTGCTGCTTTTCCAGCCACAGATACCAGCTGACAAACTGCTTTAAGTGCCCAGCCACAGTTACTCCCTCCAAGGGCAGAGTGTATCTGCAGATAACACATGTCAGCTGAGAGATGTTTTATAAACAGTCACTTTTAAGAACAAGCTCATCTTACTGTTTTGGCATCTCAAGTCTACACAAATGTGTCTTTAGGTATTCCAGCCATTTGTAACATGTCGCATAAAAATCAGGAGACGGGAATGATGTCATAAAAACTCTGATTTATGATGTCACTGGCAAGTCACAGAGCTAAAGAGAATGCTAACCAGGCCAGGGGGTCTTAAACGGACCAGGACTCTTCACGCAGGCCAGGGGGTCTTAAACGGACCAGGACTCCTCACGCAGGCCAGGGGGTCTTAAACGGACCAGGACTCCTCACGCAGGTCTGGGGGTCTTAAACGGACCAGGACTCCTCACGCAGGTCTGGGGGTCTTAAAGGGACCTGGACTCCTCACGCAGCTAAGTTTGAGCAGCAGCAGAAACTTGCTTGCTTGCATGTCACCCCAGAGTATAATTAGGCAGAGACGCATCGGTGACACCTGGGAGAGCTGTTGCTAAGTGAGGGTGCTGACAGAACATACGTGCACGCAGACACACACAGACACGTGCGGACACACATGAAGAAACATGAAGCACAAGGACTCTGTCTCTGTTTAAGACCCCCAGAGACGTACAGTAGGCACGGGAGCCTGATATACACCAAACAACATTCAGTCATCAAAAAAGAGAAAAAGACACGCCTAAAGAAGAAAGCAGAATGACAGAGGCACAGTGTGTGTGTGTGTGTGTGTGTGTGTGTGTGTGTGTGTGTGTGTGTGTGTAAGCCCAAAGCTGCTGATTGACCTTTGGGCTAATTGAGATTTGAGCAATTCCCTTATCGGTAAGATAATCACTCAGCTAATCAGGTGCGATTTAAACCAGTAGGAAATGCAGAAGTGGGCAAAGGCTGAGGAGAAGGGGCTGAGGGAACTGGCATGGGGGCAGAGCAACAGAGTACGCAGGGTAATCAGGTCTGACAGGATTCAGAACGACCCCTAGGGCAGCTGATACTGCAAGTCTGAATTTTAAACAAGGTTCGGTGTCCTGTTCAGGTTCATCTGTACGTCACCTAGAGCAGCTGTGGACCTGGGACCCCGGTTTAAAAAGCGCTTGTCTGGTTACTGCGGCAGGAGAGGTAGAGCTGGAGGGTCCCAGAGAGTGATGCAGAAGGTACCTACCTGCACCTGGGCTGAAATGTGGAACAGCCGCTCAGGCACGTTAACGACCTGATAAACCCAGACGGAACCAAAAGGTCCGGTAGGCCCGGCTGCCTCCTTACCTTGGGCAGCTTGAGGCTTTTTCTCTTGTTCTTCTTGGTGATGATCAGCCTCTCTCGTTCCTGGAGAAGAGAGAGATAGTCAAATGGAGCTTCCTTGTATGCCGGTGCAAATTCAAAACCAAGAGAAGGTTGGCCTCTGCGAGCCAGCATGGAGAATCAGCTGGCAGATAGACCTGCCCACAATGCACCCCTTCCATCTATAATGCACTAATACCTTTCCCTGCCCACCCCTTCCATCTATAATGCACCAATACCTTTCCCTGCCCACCCCTTCCATCTATAATGCACCAATACCTTTCCCTGCCCACCCCTTCCACGTATAACGTACCAATACCATTCCCTGCCCACCCCTTCCACGTATAACGTACCAATACCATTCCCTGCCAACCTCTTCCTTCTATAACACACCAATACCTTTCCCTGCCCAACCCATCCATCGATAATGCACCAATACCATTCCCTGCCAACCTCTGTGTTGTGATATAAAATAAACTCAATAGAATTATACTTGTGTTCCACGTCTGCTTTGCAAGACCAACAAGATGAAACCTTCAAAACAATGCAGCTCATTGTTTAAAATTCACAGCCAGTAATAGTTTGTTTCTGAAGGACCTATGCTGAGACCGACAGTCCACAGGCCTTGTCTAGCACATAAGACCCAGGCAAGCTGTCCCTTCTTGCTGCTTTGGCAAGCTTCCTGTTTTAATTATTAAAACAGCCTAATTATGAACAAATTCCCCTTCACCACCGGATTGATGCTAAACATGCAGCATTGGGACAGATAAGTTCAGCAGCCCACTGGACAGGAGCTCCTCTCACACCTGCAGTGGATTGGCTGGCAAGATAAGCAGCGTGGCTTAGGGAGATTCTGAAGCGGTTCTGACAGTAACTGGCAGACCCAGAGGCCCGAGAACCGCAGCAGAGGCTGGCTTCAGAAGCAGCCAGAGCCAGTTCTCAGCACAGCGCTCCTGCCCCAGGGCCCATCTCCACTGACCTGGGTGAGTTCGTCAATGATGTAACGCTGTTCAGCCACCTGAAGGCGCAGGAACTCCACCTCCTGCTCCTCGTGGGTGTGGCTAAGGTCGTTTAGGGAGCTGGGCCTCTTCAGGGCTGCCTGGGAGGGTGGAGCATGCAGCTTCTCCTTCTGAAGGAGGATGCACAGGAAGTCACTTGACACTGAGGACCATCAACCCTTTGGTCATACTAACATACTGCCTGACAGTCTGTGAGCAAGCTCAAGTAGCAATGCTGAGACATCAGATTTGGATTATTAAAATGGCCCAAAGACAAACTAATATTTGTGTCCGTTACCTTCATACACAGACCTTTGGTTAGCAAGTCACTCAAACTCATGTAATATTTTCAGTAGGATAGGCATGTTTTCATTTTATATCCCCTAAATGGCCAGTAGATGTCACCTTCTTATTACGAGGGCCACCAAAATAAATGCCATTTGAAAGCTCCAATGGCAGCGTGAATAGTACTTAATGAGGTGATCAAGCAGTCATCACTAAAGCAGATTTGATGCAAGGTCACAATCTATTTCAAATTTAGCGTCTGTCAGCCAGGACATTCCAGAGACCACAGGAGGAGGACAAACAGCCAGATGCCACCATGTGGCCTGACGTTACGTCACTGTCAAGGTCGACGCGACCTGCGTCAGACCTACTGGCTCCTGACGTATGAAAGAGGAAATAAAGACCACATCCAGGAATGGAGAAGAACTCCACACAGCACCAGGTCTTTGTGTGGAAGCTCAGTGCCATGTGTTTACCAAGTGGATATCTTCCTTGAGAAAATCGTTTTCCCATGTAATTAGCCCGTCAACTTCTGCTTCTGCAGACTCCTGAGCGATTAGACCTCAAGGCTCATTTAACTGATTTCTGGAAACTATTTGCTTTCCAGACAGTCAGATACTTTGTCCTGGCAGACTTCTCTAGACCACCTCGAGAAACCCCCCACTGAGCAAAACAGGAAGCCCAGCTCAATTAAATTCTATTTTCATCATCTCCTTCACAACTCAACATAAACAACAAAAGGACTTTCCTCTAGTGTGCTACAGAAACTAATCTCAGTCAAAGAGCTTCCTGACAGCACAGCTAAAATACTCAAGTCTTCCCGATCCTTTCCACTTTCTAGAGACTTTCATCTCGGCTCTCAACGACCTTTTCCAGGTATCAGCCTCTTTGTAGCTGCTAGTCTAGAAAGGCCCCTCTGCTTGTCTGGACGGTCCTCCCACACAATGGCCCTCTGACCCGGCCTTCACCAATATCCACGCACAGTGATCGTGGCTGTGTCCGTCTGGCATATAATGCTCTCTTACCATCTCGGCGTTGTCTCTCGTCACGTTCTTCAGCTTCTCCTCCATGCGCTGAAGTGTCTGCAAGAGGTCCTCATTTTTCTTGGACAGCCTCTTGTTCTTCTCAAAGAGCGGCTTCATCTGGCTCTCGGCCTCTCGGACACGTTTTAGCTGAAGAGGTCAGTCCGTGCCTTACTAGATTTCTACACCCTCCATGCATTAAATATTCAATTCAATTTTTTTCAATTCAATTTTATTTATATAGCGCTTTTAACACGGAGCGTGGTCACAAAGCGCTTTATATGCTGTGATATCTCAGCAGTAACAATCAAAGTGATTTTAGTAGGGGCCACTTTTAACGTGGCAGTCATTCTGAATGATGAACGCTCTAGGTCAATATACAGATTAACCACCAACAGCCATCCAGCCCCAGACTGCTAACTGTGGGCGGGCCCATGAGGGAACAGCAATCACATTTCTGTTCCTTTCAATGTTTTTGTGAGAAAGATGAAGAAAGGTAAGAGGTGACATCATTGCTTAATTAGTGACTAATTCAAGCTTATTTAAAATGACACCTAGTATGGCTTAGAAGGAGAGACCGGCTAAATGAGACCAGGCACTGTGGTGGGGGGGCACCTGTGACTAAACTCCTAAACGATGGCATGTACGTTTATATATGACAAATGTGACCTTGGGGGTGACAGCAGCCAAGCCAGCAGCCAACCAATCAGAGATATGTATATTACACATTCCCCCCGCCCATGCCAATACCACCGTTCCCAGGCCAGGTTCCCTCACCAGCTCGTTCCGCTCATCGGCGAGCAGTGAATTGCGATCCTCAAGCTTCCGGATCATTCCATGGAGCTCAGCAATCTTCAGTTGGAAACGGCGGACATCTCGCTCATCTGCCTGTAGGTCCTGAGATATGGGAATCATTTTTTAATGGATACGATTTGATAAATATAAAGTGAGCAGAGCGTGCAGGGTGAGAGCTGCCACCTTGTGCTAAGGGTCTCCAGGATCTCCAAGGTGTACTGATAACCCTGAGAAGTGCAGGTGATCCAGTGCCTTTCAGGGCGACTCTGAAATCTCTGCTGCTACCGAAGCAGCCAGTCACGGCCACATGGCCAGACGGACCGCGGCAGAATCGGTTCCGAAATTCCAACCGCACTGGCAGTGGGTCACGTTCGTGCTGAACGCTTCACAGGGAAAATGGTTGGACATAATCTTTGGTTTGCTCCCCGGCAAGACAGGACCAATCATATGGCCCTTACAGATAGGCTCCACCCACCTGGGTAAGGAAGGTGTCGCCGGCGTCTCCCAGGGCTGGCATGGCCTCCCGCTTGGGGCTGCCGTGGTGTCGCTCGGCCTCCTTCACCTGCACCAGCTGCTCACCCAGGGCCTCCTTCTGCAGGAGCAGCCGCTGTGCGTACCCGGCCTGCACCCCAAGCTCCTTCTCCAGGGCCTGCACCGCCCGGTCCTTCCCTTTAATCTCATCCATCTGCAAAAGGAAGAGGAAGGTAATGAAAGAGAAGGCAGGACTCACAAGATAAAGGTCCCTCAAACAAACAGTGGTGCTCTGTAAATAAAGGTGTAGTTTGGCGTGATGGCTGATGAAGGCATGCCATCACGAATGGCAGGGTACCTCAGTCCTTGACACCACCTCCTAGGTCACTGAAAGTGCAATGTGGGGTGTGAAGTGAGTGTGGGAGCCCAGCATCCCAGTACGGTCCGCTGATGAAAATACGGCAATGACAGGTTACATTCAGAAGAGAATCAAGGAGGGTGAGACAGCAGAAAGGGGTGGGGGGTCAGCTCAGACAGGCCCATCCTGCCAATATGAAGAGTGAGGAAATATGCAGCTGGAAAGTGCTGCTCACAGCCAGGGTATCTATTCAGAGTGATATAATTCATTCGTCATCTTCTAACGGCTTATCAGGGTAGCGAGAGGATGGGGGCCAGTTCCCTAAAATTAGTAGAAGTGACCGTTAAACCCCGAGGCTACAGCATCACAGCATCTGAACATCACTATAACAGGGTCAGGCCTCAAAGCAAAACACACCCAAACTACACGCTCTCTATTCCTATAGCTATACTATTATTAATAATTTTGTGTGAATTAGATAAAGTTCAGCACTTAGCCTCAGCAGCAGGAAAAGCTTACGGTACCAGTGAAGGGATGCTGCAATATCTTTTCCTGTTGAAACCAATCCAGCCTACTCAGTAATCAGCCAGATTAAGCGCAACAGCCTGGTAATCTGAGGCTCAGAGGACAGTACTCCCTTTGAAATGTCTGACTCACAACAGAGGACAGTACTCCCTTTGAGACGTCTCACTCCCGACAGAGGACAGTACTCCCTTTGGGACGTCTCACTCCCAACAGAGGACAGTACTCCCTTTGAGACATCTCACTCCCGACAGAGGACAGTATTCCCTTTGAGACGTCTCACTCCCCACAGAGGACAGTACTCCCTTTGAGACGTCTCACTCCCGACAGAGGACAGTACTCCCTTTGGGACGTCTCACTCCCGACAGAGGACAGTACTCCCTTTGGGACGTCTCACTCCCGACAGAGGACAGTACTCCCTTTGAAACATCTCACTCCCGACAGAGGACAGTACTCCCTTTGAGACGTCTCACTCCCGACAGAGGACAGTACTCACTTTGAGATGTCTCACTCCCGACAGAGGACAGTACTGCCTTTGAGATGTCTCACTCTTGACAAAGGACAATACTCCCTTTGAGATGTCTCGCTCTCGACAGAGGACAGTACTCCCTTTGAGATGTTTCGTGCTGGACAGTACATCTTAAGGGGTGAACCCAAAAGTCCCACAAAGCAACTGCATCTATTGACGGGCTCCTGTGACATGCAGCCCACTCTTTCATCACCAGCAGCACTGCCCCTGGAGTTCCACGCCAGCTGACCCCCACCCAGCACACCCTTCATTACCTGCACCGCCCTCAGTCGTCCCGTCACGCCTCGTCCCCCCGGCTCACTCTTCCACGTGCCTCCCAAGCCTTGGGCTTACCTTTGTCTCACTTTGCTTGTATTCCAGAGCAGAAAAAAAAAAAAAAGAAGCACACATACACATGTGAGGGAGGAACCACTTGGCCTTGTTACCATGGAAACCCATCCCAGTATGCCTTGTTATTCTGGGAGAGATGGGAGGAGTTGCTACTGAATATTATTTAAATTGCATCACTGGCATTCAGCCCTAGAGCAAAACCTGCTGGAATTCTCCAGGTAAGGAGATAAAAGGTGTCCTGGGACAGCAATATGAATCAGCCAATTCGGCATATCTGTCCACCCTGGGTACTGAGCAGAGGTTCACAGTCTGCCTACCCACCTACTCCGTCAGAATCTGCTACCCTGCCCATCAACTACACCGGCCAGCTTAGGGTTACCACCAGGACGAGCAGTAGCAAAGTTTTAGGCATGCACGTCTACCTGCTGATGAACCTGTCTCCATGACATTCAAAACAAAACATTACACCACTGCATGATTGAGACACCCTGATCTCTTCACTCTCCTCCAATACACATGGTATTAATCTTAAACTGGCTGAGGTGGGGTGGTCTGATAAAACAGCTTCCCTAGAAACAGGGTTTCTGCACAGGAATATTCTGTCACCATAGATACCAAGCAGTAGATGATAAACTCAGAAGTGCAAAGTACACCATGGTCCAGACACTAACATGAAACCATGTAAGGAGATGACAGCACAATCACAGTTTAAACTTCATGACTAGCACCACTGTGACCTCTTCCACTTAAAGGTCGTATGCTGTCGCTGACATCTTCTAAGGGTGTCACATGCAACATTCCCAGTGCAATATGGACATTTTGACCAAATACAATCTTCAGGGTCCTAGACTGCATTCATATAAACTTATAAATGGTCCAAAACCCTTGTCTCCAAGTGAAGATGAGAATGAGCAGAGGAATCATCTTCATATTGGCCCAGATGGCTTTTTCTGAATCCATAATGATTTTATATACATTGAGACAAATTTCACAGAGTCATGACATCCTCTCCAGAGTCAAAATTTGTCAAACAGCAGATATGAAAGCTTACCACATCTTCAGAAGCAGCGGCTATAGAGCAGATCCTGGCCTGCAGATTGGGCCAACGGTTAAGGGTTCTGCCCGACACTGAAAAGGGGCGGGGCAAAGTCAGCCAGGCCACGGTGGAGGAACGTGGCCGTGGTACCGTCCCACTCATGGGGTTCAGGAAGTCGGACATGCTGCTACTCTGCGCTCGCCTGCATGTTTGTGTGCAGAGTTGGGAACAAACTCAGTCAGTTCATCGGCATGGCAACGCTTTAGCATACCCATCGGCCAATCACCGGCCAGAGCCAGGGCTACGCAAACAGGTCCTGCAACCCCCACCACACTGCATTACTGTTGTGGTATCAGCTCCCGTTGTTCTACTGGTCGAACCTGTGCATGACGTTTCCAGTGTGTGCTGGACCTGATCCAATAGACAGATAAAAACTTTAGGATCTGGTCTCACAAGTCATCGTATCAATGGAACGTGTCGACCCACCCGACCATATTCAAGATGGTAAAATATCCCAGCTTCAGAGTGGTGTATGATTCAGGTCCAAATGGACCAAGAATGAGTTTAGCAATGAAAAATGCTGACCGACATCACATTCAGTCCTTACACATTGTTTTTGTAACATTAAGAGGTAACGAACGCGGCAGTCAGGATGGAGAGTGATCTGGAATTTTCTGGCCTTTGAGTCTTTCAATCGAATTTCTCTACATTCAAAACTTACTTAAAAAGGAAGTTGCTCCATCAGGTAATTATAGGTACGATGCTATTTGATGTTCGGCACAGTGCATTCCTAACATGTTCTGGAACAGTCCGGGAAAGTGCACTGACCCATCCAGCGCCCCCGAACGACAGCCCTGTGTTCGACCTGCACTGCAGTTACACCACTACACATACAACATGGGGGCAGCTGGCAGGAGAATGTGAAAAGTGAGCCATCTCCAAACATGAATTAGCTTGGGAACATCAAGACTAATGAGAAGGATCTTCAAGAGAACTGGAAGATGACTTTCACTTGGTTTAATATTACTGATAAAAACGGATAGGAAATTTATGGACCAAGTCAAATTCACACAAATAATAAAAGCCAAAAGCAAGGTAGCTCATGAGAAGGCCATGTAAGCTGATCCACAGAGCCACCTTCCATTTTAGGCACCATGGACCATGCTCAGAACGAGAGGATGGATGGATGGGTGGATGGATGAGCCCAGCAAGCCCAGTGGGATCATTCTGGTGGTGTTTTGCCCCTGACCCACATGCCTTGGCCCCAGCGCCCCCTGCTGGCCACTCACCAGCCTGCGGATGTCCCTCTCACAGTCACGCTTGATGCGGTTGACCTCATCCTGGTGGGCCTGATAGGCGGCACGCAGGTCAGCAGCCTTGGCCTTGTCAGCACGTAGGGCGGTGGCCAGCGCATCCTCGCTCTGCCGCCGCGCAGCTTTCAGCTCGCCCAGCTCCTGCTGCAGGCGGGCGCGCTCACCGTCGAAGGCTCGCCGTGCCTCCTCACGGGCCTCGCACAGCAGAGCGCTGCGCAGCTTGTCAGCAGCTCCATCTCGCAGCGCTGTCACCAGCGCCTGCAGCCTCTGCACCTCGCCGTCGCGCAGCTTGAGCGCGCGGGCCAGCTCCTGCTCGTGCTGCCGCTGCAGGGCCTCCCGCACCGCCGCCAGCTCACGCCCGCGCTCCTCGTGCTGCTTGGCCTTCAGCTCCGTCACCAGCACAGTGTGCTTGTGCTGTTCCAGCTCCCGGGCCTGCCGCGCATCCTGCAGCCGCTCACGCAGCTTCGCCACCTGCCAGAAGGGGGCGCCATCATGCTCAGGGACTGTCTGGCCCGGGTGCTACAGTGAGCCTAGTGACCTGAGATGAACCAGGCCAGGTCCTTAGCAACTGCCTGCCCGTCTTGCCTTTACATGGCAGTACATCACATCTTTACCTATGAGATGGTGAGTGGATCAGGGATCTTAGGGATCAGTGTCTGTCTCCAAAATGGCTTGGGTTCGAATCCCGTGGCTGGCACTGTTGGTGTGCTGGATTCTGTCCAGGTTTAAGGTTTAAGGATGAAGAACCAATTTTAAAAGTATTTGAAATGACACTGTTCATGACCCCATGCTCTAACCCCAAGCTTCTCTCACTTGTAAGTCAATGTAGAAAGATCCTGTAAATGTAGTGCTGGTCAAGGCCTGGTAGGCACTCAGGCACTTAATTGGACCCACTTTCATTCCACCAAATCCAGCTTGGCCCCAAAGCCTGCTCTCACTGCTCAGGTCTGGGAGGCTGGATTTTCTTATGGGAGTTTCTCACAGTCACAGAAGCTCAGGGGTCCGCGGGCATCCACGTGGCCCACAACAACACTCAGGTTTGTGTTGTCATGGCAGCAATTCACACAAATGCCCCGTTAGCCACTAGGCGTAAAACTGATTTAGCGTGAAGGAGAATTTGAAATAATGGAACCGTACTGCCTCCTTAAAGGCAATAAGCCGATCTCTGCAGACACCTGTCCGTATCAGAGATGCACTCTGGGATATGTACGGCTCATCACAGGTCTGGTCATGTGACCAGGCGGAGCCACCCGAGCTCCTCCCTAACCTCACCTTGCTCCTCTCCTGCTGGAGCTCCAATTGAATTTCAGTCAGCTTGCTTCGCAGTTCCTCATTGGCTGCCTGCAACGAGTCGACGGCGGCCTCCGGTTTCTCTGCCTTCCCGCGGGTCTTCTTGGAGGCTGGGGCGGACGCCATCTTGATCCTGGGCGCTCGTCTGGGGATCCCCGAAAGGCGGCGCGGCCGGCTGGTCATGCGTAGAGGTCTGCCGACTCTCCGGCCTTCCTCGTCGCTGCATGCGTCATGGCCGGCTGGCCCCTGTACACACTGTGGGGAGAGAGAGCAGGACAGTGTGGGAAGGAGCCAAAAGAACTGCCTGTGTTTTTAGAAGGGGGCGGAGCCTCCCTGCCCTCATCTTCATCACCTCAACTTGCAATCCTGGCAATGAGGAAGACACACACAAATCTGAGGGTGAAGACAATTCTGCTGCTGTCAACAGGCCTGGGGACGCAAGGTGGCACGCTGACAGACATCGCATAAAAGAGGGTGAACAAGTACAAGCAGCAGAGAGGCACGGGAGAGAGGAGGGTGAACGAGTACGAGCAACAGAGAGGCACGGGAGAGAGGAGGGTGAACGAGTACGAGCAACAGAGAGGCACAGGAGAGAGGAGGGTGAACGAGTACGAGCAACAGATAGGCACGGGAGAGAGGAAGGTGAACGAGTACAGGATGTACTATGACTCATCCTGACCATTAAGACCAACCTTGCCACACTGACCGCTTAGCAATAGCAGCTTCGTCCACCAGATCTCAGCCCTTGTAGGTGAGAGCTTGTGATTTCCAAAGGTTTGAACAGAAGCTAATCGACTACGAGATTTACTCAGAAATACACAGCTCTGCCAGCTCCACAGTAATTCACCCCATTATTAGCTGGAGTCTGAAGCCCCATCCCCACACAGAAGGTGAACGTAGGCACACAGCTCTCACAAGGGTCACCTGCAGCTGACCTCCAACCACACAGGTGCCCATGGCTGATTGCACTTTCAATGCATGAAGATAAATAACAGGTGGAGGTAGGGGGAGGTGCTACAGCATCAGGAGGAATGGAGGCTTTCATCCACTTCAGGACACCCCCTGTGACATCCCGGCCCCCGCAGAGCCGCACCAGTTCAGTGGACCTTCACACAGTCCCCAGGGAGCTCGACATCTGAATAAATATGCTAATGCTAATGCCATCTCTTTAAACACATTAGCGCTCATGCCAGTACTGCTAATAGGATTACAGGGAAATCGGTTCATACATTACAGCCCATTTGTTGGATTCATTTTCCCGGCAATTTCCAAAAAGCCTGCATTAGGCTAATCTCGGCCAGATTCCAGTCAAGCTAAGCATGCTCATCCCAGTGAAGGCTGGCCTGGGGCAGCAGGTCCCAGAAAAGGGAGGGGTCACCCCTAGCGTACTGTCACTAGGCTGCCACTGGTCTGCCTGTCCCAAGGTCTACTCCGGCTACACACAGGTGCAACAGTCTGAAGTCGAGACGTGGCCATGGCTGACTTGGGGACAGACGATGGGACAGAGAGCACAATATCACCGAAGAGCTGAAGCACCGGTTCCAGTTTAAAATGAACCAACCTTCTGAACTGGGATTTTTGCCAGTTCTGCAAATGAGAATCAAGCTGGAGGTGTCGCCATGGCCCTTCCTTACACTTTTACTGCACAAAGCTTCAGTAAACACTGTCTCACAATCAGCCGTACCACAACAGCTTCAGTCACCGTTTCCTGGGCAACCTTAGCAAGTAAAAACTCTGTCAATTAAAACACCATTGGAGAGTATAATCTAAGCTCTTTATGTGTAAATTATTTAAGGTAACACACCCAGAAAACCACAGGAATCACACCCGGGACGGGCCGTGACTACGATCACAGAAACCACACCCGGGA
>JAACJT020000086.1:19361402-19377232 GCA_009936485.2 Gymnarchus niloticus | reverse complement strand
AGGTAACACACCCAGAAAACCACAGGAATCACACCCGGGACGGGCCGTGACTACGATCACAGAAACCACACCCGGGATGGGCCGTGACTATGATCACAGAAACCACACCCGGGACGGGCCGTGACTACGATCACATAAACCACACCCGGGATGGGCCGTGACTATGATCACAGAAACCACACCTGGCTGAAGTTTAAGTCTGCATCTGTCATGTATTATTGAGGCTCTCTGAGGGGCTTGACCTGAATCAGCAAATGAAGAGCCATGTACACAAGGCAACCAGTGGTTAGAAGGAGGAACTGTGACAGACATACAGGAGGCTCTCCTGGCTGCCAGTCAAAGGACCAGGGTATGAATGCCCGGTTAATCCTTGTGACTGTAATGTAAGAATGTGTCCAGAGAGAAGCATTTCCTACAGCATTTTCAAAAAACACAGCCACACCAGAGAAATGGATTAAAAATAAAATCAACAAAGTACTCCCATATTGAGTGACAGTAACATAAAATCACAACTGAGAATTATTGGTATTAAAATTGTTATTATTACCACCCCGTCCAGGGTGTCTCCCACCTTTACCACCCCGTCCAGGGTGTCTCCCACCTTTACCACCCCGTACAGGGTATCCCCCACCTTGAGCCCTAAAGCTGCCTGGCTCCAGGCCCCCCGCAAAACTGAACAGGATTAAGAGGTTAGGAAAATGGATGGATGGCTTATTATAATTATGATCATGCAACTTCTATCCAGTCCAGTTTCACTAAGGGGGTCTGCAGCCTGTCCCAGTAAGCACAGGACATGAGGTAGGAGACAGCTTGGATGGGGAAGCCCCAATCCTGGAGAGAGAGGCTACTATAGTAGGCACCAAGCCAGGATGTGCTGAGAGAGACAGGGAACCTGCATGACTGCTGCAACATCTGACAAGTAAAGGCAAGGAGACAGTCTGGACCCCAGGGGACACATCCTGCCTTCACCGCCTCTGGCCTACATTTCTCAGCAGTGAGGCGTGACATCATGGCAACAGCTGCACTCTAACAAAGGAAAACCAACGAGCACAGCAACGCAGGCACACACACACACAAGCACACTTTTAAGTGTAAATATGTAGTCAAGGGCTATAACAGAACATCCATTCTTTATTTTCTGTTTTCCTGGATGGGAAACACTAAGCTCTACTATATTAGAGTGCACGTGTTCATCTGCCCTGATCCCAGAACAGATCTAGCTGCCCATTGTCAGGATCATGCCCAGTCAGTGCTCTGATCCAAGAACAGATTACTGATCCAACAAAAAAGACCATTTTCTAACCGAGTCTCAGAGGTTCTAATAAGCCATCAGCTGTGTAAAAGCCCATAAGAATCCTTAAGAATCCGAGTCGGTGAGCAGATCTGTGCAGACCCTAACTTCACAGGGCAGGGGGTCACTAGGTAGCCAAGCTTCGTTAGCATCCTCATCTGCATGTTGCTATCATTAGGCCAGCTGAAGGATCCATACATGGCAGTAAGACCTTGCCAGGCCCACTCTCAGCTGGCCTCCACCTCACCATTCTCCAAAAAGGTGCCACAGCCCTTAGATCCACAAGCTAAAAGAAAAGAGGGTGACTTTCCCATGAATCCAGGGGACTACAGGTGGACCGCACGTTCATGTTCACGCATACATGACAGGGGTTTGGCTGCAGAAACAAATGACGTGTGGTGATCCCCCCCCCCCCATGCCAGTGGGTGGCCAGCTTCCTGCGTGACTTCTGGACAGACAAACCGGACAGTCATCTGGCGACCAGCAAACACGGGTACTTTGTGGCATGGCTGATGCCAGAAAACACAGGGGACATGTAAACTCCCAAACGTGTCATTTCGTTGTGTTTTTATGATCAAACTGAAACTCTGTTCTACTGCAGCTTATGGAACAAGGCTAAAATTACAGAAGGTGAACAGAAGCATCTACCCACGTCGCCACTGGAAACGGCACAACACCTCCGGCATGGCTTACGCGTGAAAACAGCAGCACGGCAGGCCAACAGCACAGACGGCCAGGAAGCCTTTTACAGGCGGGTCCTCTTCCTCCTCCTCACGCCATCACGCCGGTGCTTGAGCTGTAGGCTCGGCTTCATGCTCGACTGATGCAAGAGCAGCGGGCGTTTCTCACTGCCGCGGTAACAGGAAGCTGGCTATGGCAATGCAATGGGGGGGCATGCTGAATGCCAGTTAATATTCAGAGATAGAGGGAAGCCGTTGAATGGGCCATTTGTAGCCTGGTGCTGCCGGATCTGTGGAATCACTTCCCCCGCATCTGACGCCAGGTGCTGCCACACAGAGTCTGCTGAGCATTCGAAGTGCACGCCTCGCCGAGCCGCGAAGCGCCGGCTTGGTAAGAAGACCAGAGTCTTCTGTCAGCTGCAGTCAGTGATTCGCGAGGAAAGAGCTGGCAGAGAAGGGCATCCTGTCAGCAAATCACGCAACCCCTGAATGTAGCAACACCTTACAACATAGATGACCGATGTCAGGGGGATAAACTCAGTGTGAAAATACACTTTCCAAAGAGATAAAAACTGCAAGGACAGAGCACTGTAATGAGCAGAGGAATACTGGACTTGGATCAAGCTGTCACTCCTGATATTCTGAATTTTCATCCAGCCCCACATTTGATCCTTCTGGCCTTAGTTGAACAGATCATCGTGATCTAATCCACTTTGAAAGCCCACTGGGAATCCTTTCATCTTAAGTCAAGCTCCTCCTCAAATTTAGTTGATATAATTTAGACAACAAGCAAACTCGAATGAGGCAAAGAAGCTGACACCTTCAGAACACGGCACGTGAAGAGACGGGACACGGCACGCGAAGAGACGGGACACGGCACGTAGAGAGACGGGACACGGCACGCGGAGAGACGGGGAATGGCACGCGAAGAGACGGGACACGGCACGTAGAGAGACGGGGCACGGCAGGCGAAGAGACGGGGCATGGCACGTAGAGAGACGGGGCACGGCACGCGAAGAGACGGGGCATGGCACGCGAAGAGACGGGACACGGCACGTGGAGAGACCGGGCATGGCATGCGAAGAGGAGACACACTCCTTAAGGTGTCATGAAAAGAGGCTGCTCTTTGACCTGATCCAGAGGAACCTCTCAAACAGGCCTGACAGGACAGGATTTCAATCAGTCAATCAACTTCCTCCTGAGCAGAGACACACACAAGCCTGGAGGTAGTACAGCATCAGCCCATCTCCAGTACTGGGGTCCCAGGCAGTCTCAGAATACCCAGCAAGTCAAACAGGAGCCTGTGCAGGCAGCAGCTATGTGATTCTGCACATGGAAAAGTCCGCTTGGTCTTACAACCGCAAAAACGTAAAATATATATAAAAAAACCTGCTCTTATACAGCATTCCTTGAGCAAAAGCCAGCAATTCTTTAAGAAATGACATCACAAACCTTTCTGAATAAAGAACCTTGCTGGTCCACGGAGGCAGAGATAGGCAGCGCTAACCTCGGATGGAAAGACTACCCTGAACAGGAAGTAAGAGTTCGGTTAAGTAGAGCAAGGGAAGCAGGTTATCAGTTCACGCCACGCCATGCCACAGTCACACATGCAAGCACCCTCTCACACAAACATCCCCCTCCCTCAATGCTGTCATTGGCTGATAGAGAGCTTTGAGGCACATGGGTTGACAGTGAGGGTGACAAGCAGATTCTCAGAAACGTCACAGTGAGGCCACAGCAAACCGAGCAAGTAGAAGGCATGGCATGTTCAGAAGCACGTTGTAGCATTGGCGGTACACTGAGAACATGCAATGGGAACTTGAGGCCCGGCCACCCAGCCCAAATAAGCAGCAAGCAGCATCTCCGTGGCTTCAGCAAGACGTCCTTCATTTGGGAGACTAAAGAACATTTCAGATTGACCCACCATCTCAGCCCCTCATCCTCCAGAACACAGGCAGTGAAGGGGGGCCTTCAAGCACAAACCTTTCCATTCCAAATGTGACCTCTCCGTGAAATTGCTGGCCATGAGTGAACACAAGCCTGATCAAAGTGAGATGGACCTCCCATCTTAAACAGTGCCTGGATGGACCTCCTGATCGAACAGTGGTGGGATAGCCCTCCTGTTAAAACAATCAAAGTGGGATGGACCTCCCTTCTTAAGCAGTGGCTAGATGAACCTCTTGTTAAAAGTGGTGGGATGGACCTCCTATTAAAATGATCAAAGTGGGATAGACCTCCCTTCTTAAACAGTGGCTGGATGGAGCTCCTGATAAAACAGTGGCCATTAAAAACATCATACCTCCACTTGAAAGTATTCAATTGTCCTGAGCACTTAAACTTGACTAACAGACGGTAGGCTCATCTCCATTTCTGGAGGCGAGTGATCTGGGGGGGGGGCGGGCACATCACAACCTGTGCCCCTCTTACACATTATCCCTCAGAGAGAGAGAGCAGATAACACACTCTGCTGAAAGTAAAGAGCAGAACACCACCAAAGGTCTCAGTGTGAAAGAAAAACACACACTCACACATCAGCCAACCCAGCAAAGGCCTCTCCAAATGGGAATGTAGGGCTGTTCCCAACGTAGTTATTGGGGACCCAAGAACCAAAACAAATGAAAAGGGACAGTTTTTAGCCTGGAAGGAGAGGCAGGTGGACCTGTGAGGAGACCCCGCCCCTCATACTCTCCTTAATATAGCTGTATATGATTAATCAGAAGACATGCTCGATACATTAGCCCAGATTAGACTATGCCTCAAGAAATATTACTTATTTTACCAAACTTTTCCAAACTTCTTCTTTAGCTTTAACATGTGAGTGCCTTGGTTTCACCATCATATGTACGGTTTGGCGTCACTCGCTCCAGGCTGATATTGAGCCTAAACCAGTCTGTGGTGAGCCAAGTTGGTGTGGCTGCCCTCTGCTCCTGGGTGGGAGGAAGAGCAGATGCAGCAGACCTCAGGAGAGAGGTGTAGCACCCAAACCAGCTCCCTGGGAGGTTCCAGCAGCTTAGAGCTGTGCATAAGAATATTCAGACCAGGTGACACCAGGTACAGAGAAGATTACTCTGGTTGGGGGTCCTAATCCTGATTTTTGTTGTACTTGAGTGGGCCACCTTCGACCGTGCGGATGCAAGGCAAAGTTGTGCGAAGGTGTGTGTGTGTCTGTGTTTTTTACTAGCTCCAGTAAATAAATACCCTTGGTATGCTCACACACACGTACACATGCATGCACACAACCCTAATACAGATTTAGATCAGCCAAGTTTAAAAGCAGTTTTCATTGATCCTTAAATAATGCAGAACTTAGAGAGTCACTGCAGCTGGGATCTCATCTTTCAGAGAGGCTGTTTGGGCAGGCAGCACCTCTGGAGCGTAGGATCCCGGCAGCATGGCAGGTAGAGGCCCCTCCCACATACCACTACGCTCTCGTTCATTCGTAACGGTGCCCACACACCAGGGCACCTCTTTAACAAGAGGTCGATCTCAGTCTTGTTTGCTCATCTTTTAAAGAGTTTTATTTTTATTTTCTTAATGGATAAGACATTGTGATGTTCCTTATTATATTTCTCTATTTGTTGCTAATTGTCACAGAAGTTGAAACTCACACTGTCATCGCTGCTCATTAGGGCCTGATGAGATAATGTATGTTACCACTTTTGTGATAATTTGCAACAAAGAGAAGTAAGAGTGACAAACCTGAAGAAGCAACGTCATAATGTCTTACCCTTCAAAAAAAAGAACATTTAAAAGCTGAACCCTGCTGAAAATATGCTGACTGACACAGTCAATGTGCAAAAGCAGGAACTGATTGGAATGAAAACCTGCACCCACAGGGGGGCCCCAGGACCACCACTGGGAACCAGTGGCCTACAGTGATATTTCTGGTGTGTTTATACAGTACTACAGCTAGGCAGGATATTGTACTGCGGTGTGTGGCACACACTGTTTACTAAAAATATAATAATACAATCATTATGTCTCACAATTTATTAACACCATGTTACTCATCAACAAATTGTTAATGTCAACCTAGTATATGAAAACAGTGGAAGGATGCTGACCATAAACTTTGAACCTTGGCTACTGCTGTTTTGCGCCCAGTTCAGACAAGCACACGCCCAAGAGACATCTGTCAGGGAAACAAAGGGGCGGCCGGAAGACAAAAAAAAAAAACAGACGTGAAGCTTAATCACTGGGTCCTTCAGGACCTGCCGGATGCTTGGCGCCTTGTCCTTAAAGCACCCGCACATGTTAGTCTTAATCCCTGAGTCCTTCGGGACCTGCCGGATGCATGGCACCTTGACAATAAAGCACCACCGTACGTTAGTCTTAATCCCTGAGTCCTTCGGGACCTGCCGGACGCGTGGCACCTTGTCCTTAAAGCAGCAGCGCATGTTAGTCTTAATTCCTGGGTCCTTCAGGACTTGGCGGATGCATGGCGCCTTGTCCTTAAAATCTGATTAGTACTCACGATGACAGGGTGGCCTTCACTGACCATGACTGTTAAAGTAACGGTCTGGATTCGCTGCAGTGGCACGCTTTAATCCAGCACGAAGTCCATCCAGAAGCACTGCTCATGCCTGCTGGATCCCAGCTCGGTCACAATGAGGATGATGATGAGGACACGCCACAACCGGGTGATGAAGTGCGAGGACACGCTGCGAAGGTGACAGATCGCTGTGAGGAAGCACCGCAAACGGAGAGGAGCATATCTCAAAGAGCGCACCTCACACAGCCATGCCGTGTCTCACCAAACTCATGTAAGGAAATAAGAAAGCATGCTGTGGTGTCAAAACCTACCGACGTACTCAATGCCAACATGTGGCCAACAGATGGGTTAGACCCAATGACCCATAATCTTAGATACTGCACATCAAATGCCAGGAATGCAGATGGAAACACTAGTCCAGATCTGGCTCTGCTGAGCAGCACCAAAACAATCGCATGAAGAGCTGCCTTATCCACTATGATGTGTCAGCTGATTGCCAAGAGGTCTTTTCTTGATGAGAGAGTATTCCGAGTGAAAAACAGAAAAGCAAAATCACCTCAGATCAACTCAGCCCTGCACTCAGCAAGTTCCAGAGATTTCTGAATTAAACTTCACTGTGGCTTTATGAACCAGCTCACCATGAGCCACAGGACACCTGACCACAGCCCTCCCATGCAGGAGGCTTTGAAAAAGTGCTAATTGGGGGTAAAATTTTATATGCGGCAGAATTTTATGGATTTCACTGCACACAGCAGGCCTGTCAAAATAATTTCACTTGCTTTCATCCTCCTTCCGGCAGATGGTGAGGCAAAATCCATAAACCTGGACCATAAATGAAGATTCCAAATAATGAGAATGGCATTAACGTTTAAACTGTAACTCTTCTATTGAACTTCTTGAAAGGAAGTCGATCCCAAGGGCAAACACACAGTAAACTTCCCACAATAACCGCACCGCAAATGTACAGCTGATTGAGGCTCCATTAAAATAGAAAGCATAATGGACATGAGGATCAATGCAGTGCCATTCTGCCTACAGGGGCACCAGACTCCAGCCTAAACCAATGAGAATAAATGCAGTTCCATTCAGCCTACAATAGCACCAGACTCCAGCCTAACCTACAGAAACCCCAGCATTCTGTGCTCGCAACACCAGCAGAGGCCTCCTTTTCTACACCAAGACCCGGGGTTCCCCTCCCTCCACTTGCCATAAGCATGAAGGACAATGTATCCACAGAGTGGATCCCGGGTAACTAATGGTAAACAATGAAGATGGCTGGGGCAGTCTGAGTGTGTTGGGGGGAGGTAAACCGAGGTGTATTGCTGACAGAGGGAGGGTGTTGATTACAGTCCAAGATCAGACTGTCAGGGAATATCAAAGAGCCACCATTCGTGTTGGTTTTGGCCAGGAGAAAATAAACAAATAATGCATGAAACAAATTTAGGAAAGAGGATCCCTGGATGGGGTCTCTGAGCCAGGTCTTCAGAGGCGCATGGGCTCATTAAAGAGAAGGCTAAGTGACCACACAAGCAGGGTGCATATCCAGTGCTTGGGCATTAGCCCAGTTTTTGGGAGGGACTGGAAGGGGCGCTGACAGGGGGAAAACAGACGAACTGACCTGTGACATAGTGCTGTCTTCCTGAGCCTGCCAATCTCTAAGGAGAGCAGCATCATTGTTAACCAGTATCTTCAACTACATCATGGCCTGAGGAGCAGCGCAGCGTCACAGTTAGCCAGTATCTTCAGCTACATCACGGCCAGAGGAGCAGTGCAGCATCACCATTAACCAGTATCTTCAGCTACATCACGGCCAGAGGAGCAGCACAGCATCACCATTAGTCAGTATCTTCAGCTACATCATGGCCCGAGGAGCAACGTAGTATCACAGTTAGCCAGTATTTTCAGCTACATCACGGCCAGAGGAGTAGCGCAGCATCACCGTTAACCAGTATCTTCAGCTACATCACGGCCAGAGGATCAGCGCAGCGTCACAGTTATCCAGTATCTTCAGCTACATCACGGCCCGAGGAGCAGCGTAGTATCACCGTTAGCCAGTATCTTCCGCTACATCACGGCCAGAGGAGTAGCGCAGCATCACCGTTAACCAGTATCTTCAGCTACATCACAGCCAGAGGATCAGCGCAGTGTCACAGTTAGCCAGTATCTTCAGCTACATCACGGCCAGAGGAGTAGCGCAGCATCACCGTTAACCAGTATCTTCAGCTACATCACGGCCAGAGGAGCAGCGTAGTATCACCGTTAGCCAGTATCTTCCGCTACATCACGGTCCATGGAGCAGCGCAGCATCACCATTAGCCAGTATCTTCAGCTACATTACACAGCTGAAGCAAGTATCTTCAGCGACATTATCCATGGAGCAGCGTACCCTCAAAATTACAACGTGGCCTCAAGTCCATCCCACAGCCACATTTTCAGCTGCTGGATGCTCACAGGACCCTTTGGAATTATCTGGGTTTCTGCATGAATGGCTAAGATGAGAATGTTTAACTGTAACTACCCTCTTTTCAAGAAGTCATAATCTTAGAAGTTCACATACTCCTCATCATGACCTTGAGTATTTAAATTAGGGGTGAAAGATTAATCGATTTTAAATCAAAATCGCAATTTGAAAAGACGAGATTAGCAAATCCCAAAGGCTGCAATTTAGGATATACATTATACAGCCTGTCTGACCCAGGGTTTAAAACTGTCATTTGAATATTTTTATAAATTCATGTCGTGCTCCTTGTGTGACAGTCATGCTCATCAGTCCGAAGTGCTGTGCTCCTCACATGCCTGTCTTGCTCACCAATCAGAAGTGGCCAGAGGCAATTGTATATATGCCCACCAACAACAAACAAGTGAAACCCAAGGCAAACTTTACATTCATGGTGCAGAAGAATGGCCTCCCCTGAGCCAGAAGGAACGCTGGACAATTTAGTCCCAAAGAAAAGCGGCACTTCAGTGATTTGGGAGTATTTCGGGTTTGAGACGACAGAAGTCACAGCTTTTGTGATAATCATTTTATCTTTGATTGTTTTATGCTAATTTAAAAAAAAATCCATCCATTGGAATTCATATCTTTCAGTTCTCATCTTTGTATTAGAATACAAAGCAGTTAATATTTTGATGGTATCTCATGTGGTAATGCTCCATCACATTTTAAATGTATTACACAGTGAACATTGAACTGAAGCTTGACTTAAAAAAAAAAAACTCAAATCAAATTGCAATATCTGTCAGAAAAATCGCAATTACATACTTTCCCCAAATCATTCAGCGCTAATTTAAATTGTGGCAGACATAGGGGAAATCCTACTCTAACACTTTAAGGTTTCAAAGTTTTGGACTTTGAACTGCACGTAGTATACAGTATATCCACTATACATATCCATCTGCCAGCTTAATTTTTATTTTCATTAATATCTACTTTTTAATATTATTTTTTGCACTCTGTGTGTTTTGTGTTCACACTACATGTTTGTCTACACTGCCGTATGCCGCTGGCATGAATTAAGCTCTCTAATCTCTTCATACCATGTACAATGCTGTGTTTTGCTGTTTATTAAATAAGACTCATTATGACATCACATTTTAGGATAATTCTAATGGGTTCACAAACTTTCTCACAGCGGTACAATTACATGTTTAAGTCCAAATTTAGGACACATTCTAGATCCTTGTTATGATAAAAGTGGTTGTACTGATGCTGACCAGGTGACAACATCTCACTATCTTCTCAAATTCCATTCTGTCGGACAGGATGTTTCCCCATATCATCAGCTCCCTGCACAGTCAACACCACACCACCAAAATGTTTCTTCTCACCCCCTAGCACTGCCCACCTCCTCTCCTCACCCCCTGGCACTGCCCACCGCCTCTCCTCACCCCCCACCACTGCCCCCGGCCATCCCGTGGCACTGCTCTGTTCCGCCACGGGATGGCCCACCGCTGGCAGAAGCCGAAGTGCAGAGAGTCACTAATCAGGCATCAAGTCGAACCCTTGAATGACATACAAACACACGTGTGCCTCTCTGCATGTCCTGCATCTGCCTGTGAGAGAAACCATTACCCTGTGCTACATGGCCAGGCTGAACTTTCCCCAATATGTGCATTTCACAGTAAAGTTTCCGATGACTTTTCATGCCCATTGTAATGCCAACATGAAAGCTGAGAAGCAAAGAAAAGCTCTGTCACATAAATTAATGCATAGATAAAGAGAGTGGCCTTGAACAATGAAAGTAAATTACTCCAGTGGACAGAAACCATGGGGCCCCTCAAAAAGGGGGCGTTAACCCTCAACACTGCATCCACTGAGCCAATCCTAGAGGAAAGTCATAGCAAAGCATCTCTTCCCCCATCAATCACCAAGGACTGCTATCATTTAGACAATCTAAATGGTACCAAAGCCTAGGGGAACACAGACCAGACAGCCCTGCCAAATTATTCCTGTTCTGCGGTTCTGTCCATGAGCTCACAGATAGGACTGTTAGGTCAAAGATTTACATTCCCATGCCATTCCAAAGTTTTAGGCTGTACTTTGATTTCCATACCAAGGATAAATGCATGAAACACGGCCAGCAATGGGTGCTGCTACAGCTGTGCTGCCAGTTTAATAACCCATTTGCCAACAACTCCCCTCCTTCCAACACCCCCCAGCTCAAACTGCACCTTCAGTAAATACCAGAAGCTGAGGCCACTAACAAGACTTCTGCAGGAAGCCCTGCACTCTGTGCATTTCTCATAATGTGCACAGGGCGTGTGTAGAAAGGGGCTGCTCCCCCGAGACTGCAGCCCTGCTTATGTCTGGGCTGAGGAGGAAGTCTGAGTGCTTCCATATGCTCGGCACCATTCAGGTTATCAGTACTGCACGGGACACAAACCAACATCTCTCTGGTGCTCCTCACCTTTCTTCGTCCCACAGCACAGGAAGCTTATCTGCTAGCTGTTTATTTATTTTTTTTACTTTTGCCAAGCACTGCGCTGGTGGCAAGCATCATACAGGCACCACATGTGTTTAAAAACCCATGCTGCATTACAACTCTTTGATTCCATGTCTTATAAACCCATCTCTAACTGAATAATGGAACAGACCTCAAAATGGCAAAGTTCTGCTGACAATTTTGGTGGGAAAAGTTGGCAGCCGACGTCACTCGACAGAAACCAAAGACAGGGCAGAACAATCATGTGGCAGTTACATGGCTTCCGCTGCACAGGTTGGGATCGAGACTGTGATTTGCCCTGGGAGAATCACTGTTACAAGCAAGGAAATCCTCCAGCCAAACTCCAACCTTTGGGAAGATAGCAGGTGAGAGCTCAGGGACACAGCGTGTCAGACTGGCTCTTACAGGTCAAGCATCTGGAGTGAGTGGTACTGGCAGCCCATACCAAGGGAGTGCATCCTCCTATCCACGTAATTAAAGCAGCAGCTTAGACGGTGGCATGTTTAGCTTCTAACTTTTTTTGAGAATCTCTCCGCACCATCAGGTTGAACACACAAACGGCAAAAACACCTTGCTGGGTTAACGTGTTTCTCAGGGGATTAAAATGTCATTTTCCTCAATTGCAGTAAGGAGATCATTGACAAGTGATAAGGATAACAGTGTTCCCTCCAATATGCTAATGCTAAAATGCTAAAGACTTTAACTCTTGTTTTCTGCCTCCAACTCACCCTCCTTTTGGAGACTTCAGCAGCTCAGGACCTCACATCTTCAGGGTTTCTGTGCCTTGCCTTAATGCAGCAGATTAGGACCTCGAGGTTTAAAGCTGTCTGTGGGTTTGCCTAAGTCAACGGCTACAGTAAACATTTTGTCATTAGCACCCCTGTCACTGTCGAATCTGCTCATTACGGTCTTGTGGGACCACCTGGTGGCAATGTGGGGACCCCCTGGCAGTGTGGAGACACATGTCTGACAGCAGGCTGGAAAATCAAGTTCTCAGTCATTTCTCCATGACATAAGGTTCCAGTCAAGGGGAACATTTTGAAGCAGAATGGGGCCGGGTGATTAAAAAGGGCAATCTAAAGAAAACAATGGCTTCAAGAACTGTACCACTGCAGGGATACATGATGATACGGCAGCTTTGGGTCTGCTTTTTGGAACGAAGTTAAAACCAGGTGTGGCACCTGGCAACCAAACTTGGGGGGGTGACTACTTACATTGCCCATTCCCCAGTCATAACCCTTTGCTAATGTCTTTTCTGTGCTGTGCTTAAGTAAGTTTCGCAGTCACCATAATGCATCTGTAGATCTTTATCTAAAATTACACCACTAACATCATAGGACTGCTTAACATCACTGCACCTGTCTTCTTACCACTTCAGTACAGGCTGGGGGTTGGAGCATTATAGATCAATGGGCACATGGCTGGGGTACACCCTGGACATAATGCCAGTCCATCACAAGGCAAAAGGCTGGGGAACACCCTGGACATAATGCCAGTCCATCAGAGGGCACATGGCTGGGGTACACGTTGGACATAATGCCTGTCCATCACAGGGCAAATGCACAGTGGGTAATTCTCTATGGGATGAAGCCAAATCATCCAGACTAAACCTGAGTAACATAGAGAGATTATGCACTCCACACAAGGGGGACACATTTAAACCCTGAATGTAGGAGGCGGTGGTGCGCCCCACTGAGCCATTGTGCTTCACAGGTCCCTGCACATTATGAATATTTAACCTACTGTAAAAAAAATCATTTGCTCTTTCATCGTGCCGCTGTGTGTACAGACCTGAGCTAACTTATAAAGACAATCATCTTTCCGGCAGGTGAACCTCACACAGTACACGATGCTCTGACCGGGGGCCTGCTGAACGAATGCAGGTTAAAACGTCTTTCAGGCGTCCTGAAACTGGCGGAGCGCTGGCTCATGTGTCTCATCTCCCCAACGCCCCGCGTTTATACCAAATAAGCACTTCCATTCAACCCTGCCCTTTAACTGAAAGTCATATCATTAGAGTGCATCTAAACAGCCATACTGACTGTTCTACCTGCAAAAAAGTTGAAAAGGACAAAATTACCCCATCACTGTGGTTTAAAAAATGGATCTATCTGCCATTGAGCAAAAAATAAATAGGAGAACCACTCCCCCCCAACTTGTTCACTGAAGCTTTTAAAATTCAATTCTTTCCAGTTTCACTAATTATTGTGCCAAGGAATTACCAAAGGACTTATAAATAACCTGACAAAATTAAAGCCAATCAATCCATTAGGTGGGTCAGCTTTAACCTTGAAGTTCTGACAGTTTGGTCTGCAGTCCTTCCAAAGTGAAACCATGCTTAGCTCATCATGCACTTTTACAGCCATTCTTAATGCGTCTTAGTTTGCCATATGGAGTACGCACCAACTGCAGGTGAGAGTCTGTATGCGAACCGTGAGAAAATGACAATGTACAAATATTAAGCGGCAGAGTATCAGCCTGATGTATCAGCACTTTGACAAGGGCCCTGTATTTTTAGTAGAGGACAGTAATTTGGCAGCAAGCAACTGAAATCCAATTTACCTCCCTCTGCTTAGTCTCACAGTCTGGAAAGTCTTGGTATCCATCTACCAATAAATCCAATTACCGACTCATAACAGCCGGCAAGCTGTGGAGAATCTGGCCCAGGAACCCTTCTTATACTGACGGCAGGGATGCAGAGGGTGCCTTCCAGCACACTTGCACACCACTGGCCACATCCCACCTGAGGGAACATCCTTCAGCTGCAGTAGGAACCAGACACTGCAGCCACTTTGAATGTGTAAAGTACCCAGCAAGACAGCGCAACACCACCCCAGTGCCCAACTGACTGAGCTATTTGGACCTTTCGCAGTCTGGATGGTTTTCCAGTTCCACGGCCCACTCTGCATGGATCAGGAGTATTTACATACCACTGCATGCCTGACTGCAGCAAATTATGCAGCCTCCCTGCATTGCTGCCATTACAGCAAGGGCCAAGCAGGAAGCCTCCCATACAGCAGAACTCCACCCCGAGGCTCCTTCTGGTTGCAAGTACCTTTCCTGTTGGTAATTGGATATTGGATTCTCTTCACCATTGGGGGGGGAGAGAAATGAAGGCTTAACAGGAAGCGGGAAAAGGATGGAATTGCAGGACCTGACCCATTCAGGTCTGTACAGTACTAAACACTCTCACATCCACCATTCATTAACACAGCTTCTATACAGCTAAGTCATAAAATAAAGGGCTACTCATTCAAATATTTTACCAATGAATATATGGGATTTTCCCAACTAAACCAGTTTAAGGGCTCCTGAAAACTGTTTTTACCTTGTTATAGTTAACGGTGTTTTTGTAACCTAAGTAGTAGTTAACATAAATCCATCAGAAAAGACACGTAAGGAATATATCAATCTGAAAATGTAATTTTACAACAGTTCCCAGTACGACAGATTTGTGGTAACGCTACGTGGACAGATCGTTAATGCGGAATTAAAAAGTGACAGCCCTCTAAAGAAGCGTCCAGCAATGCAGAAACAGTGCATGGTGACAGCAGGATGGGGCGGGATGAAACGGGATGAAGTGGGATGAAGCGCTCTAGGCTTCTTCTCCTACTGCCTAACCCCACCCTGATTTCCAACAGTGGATCACATACAGCCCTAGCTATTACCATGGTCCTGGACCGGTGGGCAGTCCTCCGATCATGAAAATATCCAGTTAAATATACACACGACTATCCGTCTAAGTGTAAAGAAAGGGAATATGGGAACGTATGGTTAAATGAACCATAACCGCACTGATGTGCGTGTGACAATGCGTAACGATATTGTGGAAATGGGCGAGGCTATTCTAACGGAGCCAAAGTATTTTTACTCTGGATGCTGAACTTGCGTTTCTCCGCCGAGCCATCTAGCCTGTGATGCTGAATTCGCAAATGACGAGAACAAGCAGACCGACCCATGGCAGAGAGGCAGGGTGTTCACCGCTGCCAGCGATCTGCAGGTCAAGGCTGCCTCTACACCAGCACCGTGACAGCTGTAACTCCGCACCATCATCAATTATGCAACGCAGCGCCGGGCGCGCGGGACCCTGCATGCGTGAGGCTCGCGGATCACGCACCGTCAGTACTGCCGGTACGTGCATGCGTGTTAACGGCACCGGACCACCGACTTTTTAAGACAGCAAAGTGAAATGATACCGCTGTCTAATAAGGTCGCGAATGATTACACATAGCCGAAAGAGGCGAAATTTAAATCAGCCACGTTTAAGGAATATTAATAAACTACTAATATATATATATATTAATAAACTACTTACTCAGCATGGTCGCCTGCGCGCAGTCGCCCCGGATAAAAGCTGTACCCATGTCGTTGTGAAGCCGTTATAAAAGCTGTAGCTATGTCGTTGTGAAGCCGTTATAAAAGCT
>JAACJT020000086.1:19333260-19352794 GCA_009936485.2 Gymnarchus niloticus | reverse complement strand
AGACCATTCCACAGCTGCGGAGCTCTGTAGGAGAATGCTCTGCAGCCCAGCATAGCTTTGTTTACTCTTGGAACTAAGTAACCTGGCCTCTGAGAGCAAAGCAAATGGGGGGGTGGAGTAAGGGACCAAAAGATCAGTCAAGTATTCTGGAGCCAAACCATGCAAGGCCTTACAAGTAAGTAAAAGTATTTTAAAGTCAGTGCGAGCCTTAACTGGAAGCCAAGGTAAAGATGACAATACAGGGCTAATATGTTCAAATTTCCGAGTTCGTTGCTGCAGCATTTTGCACTAGCTGGAGTCTGTGTAACACTCCTGAGTTGCATCCAGAAAACAGCATTGCAATAGTCCAATCTAGAGCTGATAAAAGCATGAGTTAGCTTCTCGGCATCATCGAAGGACAACATTTTCCGAACCTTGGCTATATTCCTTAGATGGGGGGGAAAAAAGCTGTTTTAGTGATATTGCTAGTGTAAAGTTCAGTTCTTTAGTGACCTCTACTGGTGTTTTTCAGAATTGCATAAGGTCCATGTTTGAACTCCTCAGAAGAAGCTTCAGTCTAAATTGACTTGGTATGCAGTTCAAGTTTTTATTTGTAGCATGTTTGAAGCATTTTTGCTGTGGTGTAAGGTCATGATTTTTAGGATGGGGCTTGCAGTCCTGGTGTGCATATTAATCTTCACATGTTATAGAGAATTATGTATTAGTTTTGAGGGTTTAGGGCTTTGTTGTCGTCAGTGACACAGAATCAGGAGAGCAACACTCACCTGTCCATTTACTGTTCGTTTCTCAACATGTTTTTTTTTTTGGGCTGCTTCTGGGTGTTGCCTCCAGGCTTAAGCCCATAATCCACTCACAGACTGGCTAGGCTCTTAGCCAGATCTTTCAGCTAATGGATTAGGGTGAAAAGCAAGGCTCAGCTTCCTGCTTACTTACAATGAGGGCTGGATGATCTTCGCTCTTGTAAGTATTATTAATATGGTGGCTGAAGAGCAGTTTATGTTACCGTCTTCATTACCTTCTACATAGACTGTGCATCCTTTGATATTAAACCTGACAGTTTTCATGTGGCGCAGCCCCTGGATTTTCTTGCTATTGCTGGCTAGTAATTAGGTTATTGTGGCTTTTTGGATGTACGTGTGCGGCATCTGAATGGCTGCCAAGTCCATCCTGGAATAAGAATCATTTATTTGCATAAACAGGGATTTCTGATATGACTAATAGGTGGAGGGAGACGACTCGTACTCAAGCCTCATCTGTCTGGACATTAGCGACTTTGACCTCTGACATACAGTACATTAAATGGTCAGGCTCCAATCTATTTATCTAGTCGTCGTCTCAAAAATACTGTTTCTCGTACTCATCGATCTCAGGCTCATCATTTGTTAGTCATTCCTCGCATGAGATTAAAGACTAGGGAGGATAGAGCCTTTCAGTCTGTGACCCCGAGGCTTTGGAGTAATCTCCTGCTAGAATTACGCTTGGCAGACTCTGTGGGTTCTTTTAAAAAACAGTTAAAAACTTTCTTGTTTAATCAGGCTTTTGTTAGATTTGATAAACTCTATAATAATGATATAAACTGTATTATTATAGTTATTTGTTTTAATCTGTCTTGTTGTTTTTTGTTTACTCCTTTAATTTTGTTCTACAGCGCTTTGTGGCTGCATGTCTGTGAAAGGTGCTTTATAAATAACCTTTACTTACTCTGCAGTGCTGGGGAGCTCTGAGGGGATTGGGGGTTCGGCACAGAGGACGTTTGGGGATGTGGGGCAGTGGAAGGACAGGGAATGACCGAGTGTTTGTTCTGTGGGTATAGAGTCCAGGTCTGATGACCTGCATCAAGGTATCTGGTCTTACTGGCTGTGGGCCCGGAACTGTGTGGAGTGCATGGCAGGTTACCGGTGTTGTGCGGGGGAGGGGACTGAGAGCTGGACCCCCAGCTGCTGACAGTTTCATACCGCCACCCCCCCCAACATGAAAATCTCCTGTGTCTTTCTGAAGGGGAGTTTAAATTTGAGTATCTTTCCATGGAACTCCATGGACCAGAGGGATTTGTATCAGGAGTCGCTTCTACGCCTGTTACGATGGAAGTCTGTGGGCAGCTGTCTCGCTCTCCCCCCCGCCACGCTAGCTAGAGGGCCCCGTTTCTGGAATATACCCTCTGTTAGACTCCAGGATCATTCCGGATGCAGGTTCTACTGGGGTTCGAACGATCACCTGTGCTAGTATTGCCCGACACAGTGTGCGATGCTTAGCATTTGTGCATCAGTCCTGGTTCTTAACGTGTACGTGTGTGGTGAGCATCGATGGGTTATGTTACACTCTTGCTGGCTTCTATACAAAGCCTGCATAATTAGTATTACTGTGTCAATTACTGGTTGTTAATTATAATTGACGTTTTATGACTTTTCATAATCGCAAAGCTGAAGTTATACTCCTATTTAAAATTTCAGCCTTCTGAAATCTCGCTTTTCCTGGTTTCTGTCCTGCAACAATGGATTGTGGTAAAATTTTTATATTGTGCAGTTGATGGATGCTTATTTTTCAATTGTTTCTCTGATGCTGTGAACCACCTGGCTTCCTGGTTCTGAGTGTACGGTGAGCGTGGCATGATGTTAGTGCTGGTTAGCTGTCTCGCAATCGCCCCCTACTGGATGTCGAGTGTTAGCCTCACTTGAGCTGCTCGAATTCAATTATTCAGACCTCCAAGTGGGAAGTCCCAGGTCTATAGCTACACCATGAAACGGGTTTGTAGGGCCGTTGATATATGTGTAACTTTGAAAGGCTTCGTGAAGACTTGGCCTGTAAAATGCATCGCATGGACAGGTCTTCTGGAGTCTGTGGAGACCACAGTGATATTTAAGAATGCTCATGAGGCTTTGAAGAAAGCTGAAGTCTCTTTTATGGTACTTGCTGTGGCATGCTGCTCGGGGTTGGCTCCCGCTTTATAAGGGTACCCATGGGGTCAAAAGTGTGGGTCAAGACGTAGTCTAAGGTCTTCCTGCAGTCAAATGGGAAATCTGTGCAAAATTTAGAGCAGATTGGTCCATCAGTGTGGATTTGTATACTGGACATACAGACATTGAGCTTTATATGTTAAATAATTTTTATGTAATGTGAGGAAAGCTTAATTAAAAGTATACAGTATTGATGAGTATTAAATCATCATACACACTAGTCAATCCGAAGAATGTTATAAATTTTAAAATACCAGCTACTGTTACTGCCGCCTGGATATACGATATGGTCATTTTTGGTGTGAATGTGTTTTGCTGATGGTACAATTCTTCTTTCCAGTGCATGTTCACCAGTGTGGCCCGGTGAACAATGATAAACATGACACAAACCAACACGTCTGATTGGCAGCAAACTGCACTACGGCTGTTTTCCATCGTTCATCACTACCTCAGTTAGCTTTGCATTGTAACTGAACAGAATAAAGTTGTCCTAGTGCCGTTCAGAGTCCCTCAGATATTGTGGATGAATCGCTTTATAGACACACATTCTTGCTGTGGCTGACCTTTGACCCCCCCCATCCCCAGAGCGAAGGCACAGCTCATCCAGTAAGTCCACATCGACCTCCATGCCGACAGCCACCTTCCCCCTCTCCAATCTGCTAACCAGCAACAAGGCTGGGGGCACGGCGGGTTTCGGGGGTGGTGGACGCACCCCCAGCGGCAACGGTTCCTCCTCCTCCTCCTCCAACTCCAAAATCCCAAAACTGGCCAAAGAGAAGCTCGCGCATGGTGTCCACAGCAGCCGGCCCCCCGTGTCTCACAAGGTGCTTCCTGACAAAATGTAAGTTCTGAGTTCTCCTCTGACCTTGCCTGTTGCTAGACACTATTCTCACAAGCACCGGCATTGCAGATGATGCGGGTGGCTGCTGGGCAGTTCCACTTTAAAATTTTTCTACATTGCACTTATCTAAGGAAATTTAAGATTTAGCGCTAACCACTTCAAATCTGCCTCCCTGCTTAGTTTTAATCCTTAAGGTCAGGATTTGTGACATCTGCTTACAGAATTGAAATAACAATGCAACCTCAGAAATTGGGGCAATTAATCTAAAAGTACATTAAAAGACAGAGAATTTGAGAATTTAACATAGCTGATACTGATCAACTAAAATATGCTTCGATCTGTTGAAATACTGATCTCACAGATTGGACCTAGACATGCCTAGTGAAAACTGTAAGGTGTTGAATTTACTTGGGGCATTAAATTGGGCGTGGCCCACCTTTACCGTAAGCGGGAAAAGCCGCGGCAGCCCAGCCTGTATTCCCACAGCCGCATCTCTCCTGAGTTCTCGGTCAAGAAGGATCCGGTTAGCCGGAGTCCCGCGGTATGACGGTAGGGACATTATCCCACTATTCGAGTCCACAGAGCTCTGAGCGGATAGTTAAGGTAAGGCCTTAAGTTTAGGTCTCAGATCTTTAATGACGGAAGGATGTCTGCTCACCACGTCCTCCCTGCCCGTCTGCAGAATGACCTCCAGCGCGAAGGTGGAGAAGGCGCCAGTGAAGGTGGCGGACGTGCCCCACAAGCTCGTCCACGTGTCCTCGTCCTCCACCACTGTGAGCTCTAAGCCCAGCCTTACCTCCTTACCAAAGGCCCCCTTGCTGTCCTCAGGGCAGATTCCCAATGGCAAAGCTCTCCTTTCCTCACTGGACAAGAAGCAGGAGGACAACGGCAACTTTAAGAGGCAGAAAAGGATATCTGGTCAGCACTGATACTGTTTGTCTGTGTCCAGCCTCCCCTCCATTCCCTAACCAATCACAGTTAAGAATTGCACAATAACCAGAAGGCTGATCACTTCTAATGTTGAGGTATCTGTGTGCTGTGTGTGTGGTGTGTGTGTGTTTTTTTTTTGGTAAAATGTAGTAGAAGATGGATGGAAGTTTGAGGAATATGACTGCTCATGTTAGTCAGGGTCAAAAGGGGGGTTCGAGAGTCCATCTTAGGCAGAATTGGGCATAACTCTGGGGTACACCCTGGACGGGAGGATAATCCGTCACTGGACACATACACAGAGGCAACTTAGAGTTGCCAGGTAGCAAAAGCCCATGCAGCACAGGAGAATACGTATTGCTAATGTAGCCCCCGCCTTCTGTCCTCTTCCAACAGAACGAGAGTTTAATGCGGATTTCCATTGTGGTGTTTTGGACCTGGTGACGCGGAAGCCATGCACGAGATCTCTGACATGCAAGGTGGATCCCCACACACCGTACAGCGTGTCGAGATGGTTTGGCATGACACATGACTGGTTAACGAGCACGGCCTCTGAGGGCTCCCAGCATGGCCTGACAACATGCGGCTGTGTGCCCCGCAGACGCATTCTTTAAGCCAGCGGCGGGCGGTTCTGGGCCGGAGGAAGCGCTTTGACACACTGCTGGCGGAGCACAAGAGCAAGGCCAGGGAGAAGGAGATGCACCGTGTGTCGGAGCACCCCCAGCAGCCGCCCCCTCTCAGGGACCCCCACCCCTCCCCATCTCGCTTTGTGCAAGACCTCCACCAGGGGGCCCACAGCAACGGGGCCTCTGAGGCCAGGCTTCCAGTCCCCGGCAAACCCAGACCTCATACTCCGAGTCTTCCAAGGTAGGCGCCCGGTGGCTCTCTGATTGCACTTCCCCTTGCTTGCCACATCTGGCCAAGAGGGTCAGGTGCCTTTAATGGGTCAGTAAGCAGGAAAATCGAGATTGGAGGGTTCTGTGATCCATGGAGGTGGGGGGCTTTCAAGTATGATGCATGTGTGAAAGTTGGCAAAAAGATTTGGTTTTAGTGTAATTAATAATAATGATGATCTTTATTTGAAGGTTGCACAGCAGCTACTCCTCGCACCCCTGTGGGAATGCACAGGGAGATCCTGGCGTGGTTCAGGACTCCTCCCACCCCACCACGGTGCCCCCCGACGGGACATCCCGTCTGTCCAGTGACGAGGGGGAAAATGAGGAGAAGGAAGACTGCCCGGACAAACTGGAGTGCCACTACTCGAGCCATCACCCCCGCCCAGTAGCAGTGAGAGCGCCCGGCCGCCTCGTCTTGGCCTTAATCTGAAATTCTGAGCCTTTTAAAAGTGCAACGCCTTCACTACATTTGCATATAGGCTCCTACTGAAATCTTAGCCTGAGCCGTTAGCCAAAGCAATTAGTCACGCCTTGGTGTCAGCCCCCTTTCCCGCTTCCGTCTAGTTCTGCACGTTCGGGAGCCGTCAGCTAGGAAGGAGCTGCTACTGGTTCGACCGGCGCTTGGACAGAGTCCGCTGTGCCCTCAGCGCAATGGTGGATCGACATGTCAACACACAGATGTGGAAGTAAGCGGCTCTGTGCACTCTGGTGTCTAGATGGGGGGAAAAAAAATGAGTTTAGACTGAATAATTATCTTTAGGAAAAAGTGGGTTTTGGATCTGAGCCCACAAACAAAAAGCTGAGGTGTCTAACTTGTCGTCTGCCTTTCAGAGTCCGTAAGGTGCTGCTTGTAGTGCACTGAGCTGATGAATCTTTTAAGACGATGTGTTGGCATTGCAAATAGTTTTTGTTCATTTTTGGCATCTAACTTGTTTGCAAAATTCTCCCTAGGAAAATCCCCCCCGCTTCAGAGAGCGTCTGCTCTACGATGCCTCACAGGACAAGCACAAACTCGCAGCCCGCCCCCGTCTGTAGCGGGAACGCAGCCAGCTTTCCGTGCACGGCCGCGGTCACCTCGTCCCCCGTGCTTGTTTCCCCGCCGTACGCTCAGTCCCTGGACAGCAAATCCGTGCTGTCCTACGGAACGACACTGAACGCCCGGGTCTCCCCGGGGGGCAGTATGGAGCCGCCTGCCTACAGCAGCCAGGGCCGCCAGACGTCCCTGTGGCCCCAGTTGCCTTCAGGCCATTCTGCCGTCCCATCCTCCAGCAGGTCTCCCAAGTCTAAGCCCAGCAGCAAGCCCTTCAGGTCCAGGGGGGAGTCCGTTGCAGTACTGAACTCCGCTGGCAGCGGGAGCTCGGGAAAGAAGAGGAAGAGCAGCTCCCCTCTGCCTGCCCATCCCGTCTCCTTAGTGCAGTCTTCCTCCTCCTCTTCTTCCTCGGGCACCTTCAAGAAGAACTGTGCCATGATCCCAGGAGCACAGCACCACTCGCTAACGCCGCCATCAGCCAGCCACGTCACGGGGCTCAACTGCACCCCTCCCGGCAGGAGCGGCTCCTCGGGCCTGAAACACGAGCAGCCAGGCAGGGGCCCGCCGTCAGGGAGTCCCGCCGAGTCCATCAAGCGCATGAGCGTGGTGATGAACAGTAGCGACTCCACACTGTCCCTCGGGCCCTTCGTGCACCAGGCGGCCGTCGAGCAGACGGGCAACTCGCATGGTGGACACGGCACCCTGGACCACCGGCTCGAGGGCAAGAGACGCAAGGTCCCCCCAGCCTCCAGCAGCACGGGTGGAGGGGGGCTAGGGGCAGGAAGTGCGGCTCCGGGCTCCAGCAGGCCCATCAAATTGCCCAAGTCACCCACTATCAACAACATCCACAGCAAACATAGCCGCCCCATTCCCGAGATGCAAGGACTTCCCAACAACTCCTTCATGCAGCAGGTGACTTGTGACGGACACCGCAGTGCCATAGCCTTAGTCTTGCATGTATCAGCTTGTCTTCTACTGTATGTATGGGGCGTAGTGTTGTTCCAGGAAGAGGAGATCAAAATAGTTCTGTCAGTGGCACTTATTTTAGGACCTGAAGCTGAGATAGGATGCTTATCTATTTAGAGTCACTAGTGCTTATGTGAGGTGATTAAAAAGATACGAGTCAAATGAATAAGTGAGTAAGTAACCCCGATTACATTAGCCGCACGATGATGACAATCGGCGCTCGCTGTCTTTCACAGCCAAAGGCGCGTCCCTGATGGCGGCTGGCTGGTCCCCGCTGTGCCGAGTCACCCTGACCACCGTGACACTCTGACCCGGACGAGGCCTTTCAGCATCAGCTTCTCCCGCGATCCTCAGGGTTGGAAATTGAACCGAAGCGTCACCGGCGCCCGACGAGAGTCGCCCAACCGAAAGCCATGTCCGTGAGCCGCGCCGAATCGGCACGGAATCTCCTGTCGCCAACCAGCCAGGCCAAACTCTTGTCCCCGACGTCGGCGTTGCAGTCGGCGCGGCTCGATCGGTCTTTCCGTGAAGAGGCCACGTGCTCTGCGACCGTACACTGAAGTTCCAAAGTACAGGAAAAGGGTGGAGCTGAGCGGGGCCCACTGCTGTGCTGTGGTGAGGTGTCAGAGCGCCACCTAACTACTGTGGCTGGTAAGGTTCAGCCACACCACTGGAATATTAATGGGGAGGTGTAAACAGCCTGATACCCTCCATTGGGAGAAGTGGGACAGTTGGTAAGGAAGCTATCAGGAGTCCCAGCCATTACACATACCCACATTTTATGTTTATCATTATCCCCCCCCCATTTTTGGGTGATGTCATAACAGAAAGCCTTACTGCTAATCAGTGCTGGTTGGCCCTGAGCCAAGGGCCAGTCCAGGTGGGCCCCAGGCTGGGAGAAGTATTCAGATGGCCTGGGTCCTGCACAGTACGGATACAGGTTTCAGGCAGGGCTTGATCAGCTTTCAGATATCACCACTCTTTGGCTTAAACTTCATCTAAAGGCCTCATTTTGGGCTGTGATGAGTATTTTCATTCTTGGTGCATGCGAGAGCGCCAAACTAAATGGCTGAAATGTGAATTTGACAGCCTGCGTATTTTATAATACTATACCCCAGGTTCCATCTGCTTCAATCCTCATTTAAATTTATTTTTGCTAAATTCTAACTTATTTAATGTGGCATGTCCTGAATGTGAACACCAAAAATCAGCACCTCTGTAAAAAAATTTGCTTCTGTACTGAGTCGTTGGTCGAAACCTGAATGGCGTGATTTTAAGCACAAGTTGTGCAATTTTTCTTTTTCCCATTGGCTAAAATCACTACACGTTGAGTAGTGAAACAGATTTACTATCAGATCATCCTTTTTAAGATGGTTGTGATCCGAGATAGCTCTTGTATATCCACGCCAAGCACGCAGAACGGTAACTGTAGAGATGAGACCTGTTAGCACTTCTCAGTTTAGTTATCAGTAAATAAACTGGCTTTGATTCTGTAATGATCTTCCCCCATTCCCCTGGCCGGTGTTTTAATGAGCCGATGGAAGGAAGCTTTGCCTGTACTTCAAAACAATGTAAATTTTACCTGTGCAATCAATGCCACTACAAAAGTGACAAAATCAAAGGATTTGAGCCTCCACACACTGTCTTGCAAGTCATTTTGTAATTTAAAAAACTTTTTTTTGGGGGGGGGCGTAATATGGCGCAGGCTTGTATGTTGGCTTGTTCCTCATGCCATTGTGTAACAACAGCTGAAAGCATTTTGCCGACCTCCAGAGATGTGCTCGAAATGAGACCGCTGCATGATGTGGCCAAGTACCGTATCGATGTCAATCAACGAACAGCTGTAGATCAGTCCGTTATTGTTATTTTTTTCTTGTATGTATTATACAGATAATGAAATTTTAGAATATGTATTTTGTTAAATGAAATTGTACATATTTAAATATGTATTTTTGCACAAGAATTTTTTTCCTATCCATTTTGGTACAGTTGACCTTAAATATGTATTTAGTCGAGATTAATTACTTAATTTTGTTTGAAGTGGTTCACTGCCAAGCCAATAATGCAATATGCCTATAACAAACACAGAACATCTCTTTGAGGTGTGGCCAGTTTCCTCAGAAGGTAAAGTGCTGTCACTGGATCGCTGTTTGTAGTTTTTTTTTTTTTAAAACGTTCTTGTATTCCCGAGGACCTTGTGATGCATTGTTTGCTCGAAGGGTTTTTTTTTTTTTTAAGCTGAACTCTGATCCAAAAGCATTTTGACAAATTAAATTCCAGAACTTAGCTGATCCAAAGCTCTATGCTGGTTTCAGAAGCAGGCCAGGTCTCCTATACTGGTGTATCTGCCAGGCATCTGAGGGCATCTGGAGAGCACAAGGCCAATGTTCAGCTCACATGGCCACCTGTGGCTTTTCTCATTTTACTTGTGGACACTGAAGATGTTCTGTGTGGCCTGTTGGAATGATAGGCACCGAACCCAAAGATCTATGGGGTGTGCTTAGGTAATTATTCAATAATTTTAAAAAGGGCATTTGTCTGTGGACATGCGCAAGCTTGGGAGGCCATGATCTCCTGCCTGGTAGCATCCAGAACACTCTGTCCCTAATCTTCCTGTTAATTGGTTTTTATTCCAGCCAGTGTCTTCCAAGTTGGTTGTCTTGTCATAAAATTCTTCTAAGCGGGTGCCCCACAAAAGAAGTTACCACCTTAACCTAATTTGGTTCATTATCCCACATAATTAGCTTTGTCAATCATTGAATTATTGTTAATTAATCTGGAGCTCAAAGCTGTTAATCTGAATAATGCATTATAATTAGGTTGTAATACGTTGCATCATTTTCAGGCCAAAAGAACCTTATTTGCCTGGGTTTATCGTGAAGGATCCTCTACAGGAACTCCAGGAATGTCAAAATTCATTCTGAATAAATCTGACAGCTCAAGCATGGCTAGTAATTTGACTTGAGCTGGAACAAAAACCATCATTCACAGGTACTCCAGTATGACTAGTTATGGAGGACAGTTCAGAATTACTCTGTTGACGCTGGCCTCAGTTCTTCCACATCTTATTAAATAGTATGTTTTGATTCAAAGAAAACTCCCATCAGATGATCTGATGGCCTTGAAGGTTTTTTACTCATAGGACCCATTTCCTAGCATGCTTTTGAACCTGTGGTTCTCAGCTCTGGTACAGCCAGGTCAAAGGGCATACCGGTCTTCAGTCTTGGTGAACACTTCTAACTAATCCCTGGTAATCCTCCGTACTAGGATTCTAAGTGGTCAAGCCAAAACTGTGGCTTGACAGGACCAGGGCTGAGGACCGGCACCCGAAATTTGACCCTGTGCGGACGAAAGTCATGACAGGAGTTGGTCGAGAACTAAAATAGGAAAGGTGGACAATTTTAACAAGTGCAGCTTTTTGCATCATGGTTGCCAAGCATTTCATTTGAAGCACTGCTTTGACTTAAGATTTTTTGCAGCTCTTAGAAAATGCAAAAGTGCCTGAAATCCTCACACTATGACTGTTTTCTCAATAGCTGTCCTTTGTTTTCTTTGACTTGAATGTTGAAGTTTTAAGCTTGCTTTTATTTCTTTTCTTTTTTTTTTTTGCCTTTGGCTCCCAATTGTGGTAAAATTTTGGCTGTCTCAGCTTTTGGGAGAAAAATATCGAGATGAAATAAGGGGGGGAGGCTGCCACATTTTGTTGAAATATATTTTAGACTACTGCTAATTATGATCTGGTGTTATGAAATCTGACCTTGTTTATAAAGATGAAGATGACCATTTACGGTCACAAGTCTAGTATGTGACACTGAACAAGAAAGGCCCTTTCCCTCCCATTTACCTCTCACAGACCGATTTTTAGTTCTACATTTTCGTATTTGAACAACAGATGTATTTGATTTGGCACTACAGACATAATGTGAATCAGACTTTCGAATCCTTATTAATTAATGCAGACTCCACTGTACAAGTGTGTATAGTTGATTTTTGTATGAGTAATCACATGCATCTGATCAGCTGGACTTTGTGTTGGCTGCTATATTCGACAAATGTAGTTGAATAGATTTAAATATTTAAAGATTGTATAGTCTGTTTTGTAACAGTTTTCTGTAAATAAAAATAATTTATACTGTTATTTATACATTAAAAGTGACTAAACTCTTTCTTCAATCCTTTCCTTTTTGGGCTGTAAGATTGCAGGACCTTCCAGAACAGATTAGGGTACCAAGCTAATGTTTTTCTTCTGGGGGAAGCTTTTCCTATAGCCTAATGCATTGTCTTCTCACATTTACCTACTTCAAGTTAGATGGTTTCTCTGCTGAAAAGGAATCAGGTAAAGCTCTACATCAACCACATTTCTAGTCCAGAGACTTAATGGATTATGAACATGCCTCATACAGTCCTGTAGATGTTCCAATACATTGCACTGCAGAAGCATACAAGAACTGTCTACTCAGACAAACTGGCACTTGCTCCTCTCACAGCCCTGTGTTTAACACATCCAGATTTTTACGAGAGTGCAGAAAGTCAAGCCTGGCAATTACCGTGCCCTTCAAAATTAGGCTGCCATTTTGAGTGACATCAGAACCACCTCCGACTTATCCTGCCAAATAGAAAAACTGGACAGTCCGGATTGGAGGAGTTTTATGTAACCACTTATACTAAGCAGTATCTCTTGCACCAAAGGAATATTCCGGTAACTGACTACCCGTTTTGTGTGTAGGGAAGATGTAGGTAAGCTTCAATAGCTTTTCACTCCAAAACTGCTTAAGACGTCTAGAGCAAGTCATACTTTGAGCTACATGGGTCATCAACACCTTCTGGAATACTGTAGCTGTTCACCTCAAAGACCTCAATCATGTTATCAATTTTACAGCTGAAATAAATTGTGAGGTTCCTTGAAAAACAAAAATGTTAGGCATCAGTCAACAGAAAAACACAACACTGGGAAGTTCTGCGTAGTATTTTACACATGCATGAAGAAAAGTCCTTCCTCGAACATAGGGCACCACTGATCCACCAGGTCCTCAAACTCAGATAAGCCTGAATTCCAATTCAGTTACCGTCCCACCATGTTTTTTAGTGCTATTCTGTATGGTTGATTCTGGAGAATAAAAAACTTACTGTTCAATAAATCCAGCCAGTAAGCTTCACCCAAGTAGCCTAGTGTGTTGATAAGCGGGAATGTTCATCTCCTTCATGCAGAAGCAGTGATGAGGATGGAAAAGCCAGCTTCTCCATCTCCTGTTCCACTGCAAATGTATGGACCATAAGACTACTTGTAAGTCTGGAATTAGAGTTGGGCAGCAGTCGTGCTTTCTGGTGGGTTTGTCAAATTGTACGGCTTCCAAGTGGCCTGGTACACACTGAACTAATGGCACAGAGAAAACACAATATACTTACCCAGTGTGTGAAAGAACGCTGAATATCTCCACTCAGAGAGAGAACAGGTACTGATGTACAGAAGGGCGTATGGGCCGAACCTCCAGGATCTCTGCTCTGTTTATGAACTGAAAAAAATAGGGTTGGGGGGTGATATCGGACTTGACGCCTGCCCCGAGGTCACCATAAGCCCTTCACGAGCATCAGAACCTGCTGGCCTTGTACCTTCTCCCAGAGGTCGACTCTCTTTAGTACGATCGCGTTGACACACAGTGTATGTGACGAACGCTTCGCTGTCAATGAGCACGTAGGAGGTGAAAGTGGACGCAGTGTGCAGAATGACTTCTGCAGCCTGTCTGAAGTCCCTGATAGCCAAACAGTACAGACATTGACATTCTTTCAAATGAGTACTACTGTCCCAGTTACCACCTTCCTCTATTAGCCTTGGGAAGAAAATGTACTGTATATTTGAATGTACATGTCTTATGGTATTTATACAGGTGTACATACCTCATATACTGAAATAAAAAAAAAAAAAATTCTCCTTTTGGCTGTGTCGATATTCCTTGTTATAAGATCTCTATCCATGTAAAACAGCCTAATCCTCAGTAAACAGAATACAATATCCTATGTCCCCTTGTCATGTCTTTCTGAATATTGTCAATGCTCCTTATACACAGATACAACAGGAAGTTCTACACTGAGTCACTTTTCCAATAAGTGGGGCCTGATGTGTTATGGTGAGGAATCTTTTTCAAAATTGCTAGAATCAGGATCTACCATGTCACCAATGTGAATGAGATATTTGGCTTTGGCCATCATTGTGTCTAATTTCACTCTCCTCCAGGTTCTTCTCAGCATTCTCCAGAACCACTTTCCCATCTCCTTGTTTTCCTTTTTGATTTTGTTCCATAGGTCGGTGTCAATGTGCTATTATTGCACAGAGCTTCTTAATAAAGCTCCTTATCTGAACAGACTACTTCCTTTCGGGTAAATGGGCAGTTAGTCTTCAGTTTACATATGTCTTTTAGGTGAATTTGCCACATTGTAAACAGACACAAGTAATAGAATGCTTTACAAGGCAGCAACATCAAATCAAATCAACAGGCTGATCAACTAGCCAGCTAACGAACCTGCTGGCAGTTACTTGGGTCGTTGTGGGTTGGCACCCCATCCATCCAAGGTTTGCTTTTTGCCCTAAGCTGCCTGGGATAGACTCCAGCTCTCCAGGGCAATCCCACATGGATGGACAGATGGGAATATTGAGATATGTATTTGCTGCAATTACAAAATAAAGAACGACATCCAATGGGTGCACATTTTTACGCACAATTGGTTTTATAGGTCACAAGCCTCTGAGGGCTAGTCCAATGGGTTTTCTTAACTTTGTGTTTACGGCGATGTGCTCTAGCCCTGATGACACTGCACTTCTCTGGGCAGCAAAAGCGCCAATAAGTCAGTTACCGCCCAGCAAACAGGGAGCGTTACAGGAACGTTAAGAACGTAATGATAACGTTGTTGGACGTTGTGGGAGCGTTACCTGTTTGCTGGGCGGTTAATAGCCCCTCCCAATGAGTCAACTGTACTGTGTGGCTCTGTACAAGTTACTGCTGTCTTCCATCGAATTCATAAGCTCTGTTTTTATTTCACATTAACACCCATCAAGCCTAAGCAGGATCCTGTGTTGGACGAATCTCAGATGGGGGGGGGGGGGGGGGTAGGGAACCCTTCTTCTTCCACATTTTCTTAAGGTATTTTTGGAAAAGCTTCTGTGTTGCTGGTATGTATAGACACAGCGAGCCAGTTATATTGGTGTAAAACTAACCGTCGTGTTTCATATAACCCGCTAGAGAGCTCCCGCACCACGTTGGTTTGATGACACCGGAACCCGACGTTCTCTTCCTCCATCCATTCATCCTGCGTTAGCCCGTTTTTACATTAACAACATCATTTTATTTTATTTATTATTATATTATTATTATTTTTTTGGCCTTTCACAGAAACGGGGGATTCCATTCAGATGTATGTAATACACCTGGATGCCATAAACAGCCTGCAGGAAACTGACCATACGTGAAAATGCTAGTGTGCTCCATGTCATAACAGAGAATGTGAACCGTTTACCTTCCATTCATCCTCCAGCGGACGAGAAGGCAGAAGAAAATCACGCAGCAGGCATGCAGCGAGCGCGCTGTAAGAGCCTAGATCGCTATCACACGTCGGAGGGTACATTGCGCTAAGACGCCCACAAGGCTTCTGAATATAGCACTCCTCAGATCAGCTGAATATTACAAATGGCACTGGCCAGTAGTTTTAGACGTCTTGAAGAGAATAGCATTTACAATTATAAATCGAGTTACAGTCAAACTGCACAATCTATCCATTTAAAATCGAAATTTTTTTTTTTCTATTTTTTTGTTCTCAGCTGTTATCCAACATTTATGCATCTCAGAATATGTTGAAAGTGCACACCCTGTTTATTAAAGACCAGTAGAAATTTGTGTCTTGTTAACGTTAGCGCAATGATTCATATGAATTGATACCATATAGAGGTACTAAAATCGTAAGGGGAATTTCACCATATGCAATAGAAAAAAAAAACCGAGCACAGATTTTTATATAAGTAAATGTTTGCAATGATGTATTTTTCGTTATCGAAACAACAGTAATAATAAATGACATTTTTATTTAAAGCGCTTTATTTTCAAATGGCCACAAGGTGGCGTTGAAATGTCCAGACATTTAAAATGTATTTCCTTTCAGTTTATGTTTTGAGTTCCAGTAAAACATCTTTAATTGTTTACATTGTATTTTTTTATATATAATTGCTCTGCTGCTTTTGTTTGTATTAACATGGATCCAAATGCATAAAACATTTCAAAATTAAATAAATCGTTAATATCATGGAATGCACATTGCAGTTCAAGATAGAAAGCATGTATATTTGAAAATTACGAGTTCAGAGTAGAAAAGTTGTGTCATTCAGTCTGTGCTTTTCCTTGGCCTACTCGTGCTAGTTTTTTTGGCAGCTATCACCTTTGCATTTCAAGCCAGTGTTTTCTTGAATAAACCCACAATGAATTAATATGTTATCCAGGGTTTTGTGACTCACATACTCATCAACACCTAAGTTAAACAAGAGGCACTGCTGAATTTCAGATTTCTTTGATCACTTGCATGTTGATGAATTCCTACTGGAAGTAAAAACAATAGTCTTGTGAGGCAGTGTGTTTCTATGTTCAAAAATATTTAACGTATTTTATTGAAGTGGTTGTGCAGTTCAACATTTGCGTGTGTGTTAAATATCTATGATTTGATGTTAAATTTTATTATAAATGAGAAAAAATGAATATGGTTTAATGAGAACAAAATAATAGGATTTAATGGCCCATCATCCATCTTTTCCCTCCCACTGGATGACACCACTTTTCTGTGAAAAACACCTTATCTAGATGAGGTGGCAACAGTTTGGCAGTGACCCTCTCTGTCTACGAAGAGTTAGATAAATCGACACGTCCATTGAAACTGTCTCCTTACAGCAAAAGTGTCAGGATTAAATTAACACTTTCATGCCGAGATGGCCTCAAAGGAGCTCATTTGGCTTTTAATGTGTGTAGTAGAAGGAAAAAAAAAAAATCAGGTAGGAGGCATTCACTAAGAAGTCAATGGCTTCCAGAAAGTAGAGATTGACAAACAGATAATCCCCGATTGAAAATTACAAGATGAACTATGCAATTATGTGACCAAAAACAAGCAACAAGCAACATAGGTCAGACAGGAGAAAGGTCCATACAACATACATATGTAGATGCATTGCCAGATAATCTTACAACATGGAATAAATAAACATGGATGGTACATAAATGTAGGGATGTGAATATCAAAGTATGAGGTAAATATTAAAAATGTCTATTAAAGAGTAATTTTCTAAAAACTTTGTTGCTGTTTGCATTTTTAAATTCTCTTTTGCATCTTTTATGTCCACTAGAAAAGGAGCACCACAAAAACTTATCATTATAAGGAGCCAAGCAGCATTGTACACTGTATAAAGCTACTAGTCACTTAAACTTACCTTCTGTACATAGACTACACGTACACGTACTGTACAATCCCTTGCAGTGCAGACATTTAATATTTTGATATTTACTATTTAATTATGCACCTTACTATTTTAATACTGTTGTATTATTTGTGTAATGTTAAATGTTATTTTATTGTGCAAACTTGAGGGTGCTCCCAGTCCAAGAATTTCATTGCTGGTAATGAGGTTTCATTGTTATCTGTATAGTAAATGATACATAAACTTAAACGTGAACTGAACTGTAGGCCGTCATTGAGTCTGTCTGTAGGCTGTCCTTATAGCAAACAGGAAAAGTGACCCACATAACAGGAAAGAAAACATCATTTATGACAGAACTGAACTTGTGAATGTGCACGTCACGGTTAATAAGACCATTTGGAAACATTTGCAAGTTTGACTTACTCACCAGCAGACATTATATATTGTATAATTTTTAAATCTGTAATTTTCAAGTTCTTTCAACTGGTTTCTGGTCTGCATTAGTCAGTGAAGTATCTCTCCCTTTGGGTTACAATAGTAGCTATGCTTGTAGCTCTAGTAAGGAGTAAAATGACCACACCACCTGGGTAATCCCAATTGAAATGGACTACTGGCTCAGTGTCCCATCCACTGTGTATCCTGCTTCATGCCCTGTGCTATGTGGGACAGGTTCACTGCACCCTGGCATTTGTTAAACCTATGAATGAATGAATGAATGAATGAATGAATGATGTGCAATACTGGCTTATTATGGAATTTCCGGGAGTTTTAGCTGTTCCCAAATTTGCGCCAACAAGCGCCTACTTGACTGTGAAAGCAAAACTACGATTTAAAAATCGAAAATGAAACTTGCCTTTTGTGTTCTTCCTTTTCCTTAAGTACTCGACTGGCTGGAGAAAAAAAAAAACAAAAACAAACGATTGATAAACACCAGAGACATCGGTACAGCCTCCTACATTTAGGTTTACGTCGAAAAAATGGTACGCATGATTTTGTAATCACACGAAGTTCTCGAATAGCCTGCTAGAATATTATATCGACGCAGTCCTAGTGCATGTTACTGTGTTACTGTACCGCTGAACCGACAACTCTGTAGTCTGATCGAGTTGCTATAATGTGATGATTGTAAATAAACGCAATTGTAATTTTTAATGTTGCTTGCATTTGCCATGGTTCCTCTAAATGCGCGTAAATTTAATCGTACGTTTCTTCATGCATCCGGCTCTCTTACTGAATCTGCAGCAATGCAGGCAGTATAAACCGTTTTCTCCTTAACCGAGTTTGCTGGTTTGCTGTAAACACTAAATTGTGTGTGTTTTTTTTCTACTCGAGCCAAATACCACCCAGCAAACAGGGAACGTTCCCACAACGTCCAATAACGTTCGTAACGTTCCTGTAACGTTCCTGTAACGTTCCCTGTTCGCTGGGTCGTTATATATATGGATATGATGCGGTTCAGTTCAGCTTAAGGGAACGATCACTGATAAAAAAAACATTTAAAATACAGGTAGCCCAGCTATAATACAGTATATATACAGTCGGGAATGAAGGCTATTGTATGTCTAGCACAGTTATTTTACATGTGCTGTTACTTCCCAGCTAACAATTTTGGGTTAGCAGAACGTTTTCTAAACGTTGTGTTTACGTCGTTAGAGCGTTCTTCTCCAGTTTTCTGGACGTTGCAGGAACGTTTTTTTTTAAATAACGCTTTTTTTCTGGTTATGTTTCCCGATCCACGTTTAAATAACGTTACAGGAACGTTAGTTATTTAACGTTGCAACCGAACCTTTAAAGAACCAAATGGGAACGTTCCCTGTTTGCTGGGTAATTGGTGCAGACAACCTGAACATGTCAAACCTGACCTTATATGTTGCTTTGTGGCTCCCCGTTATAAACCTAAGAAATAATCAGGAAAAGAAGACTAATTGTGACACTGTGGTCCGTTGAGTCACGGTCTTTATTTTGTTTTTACTTCCAGACCACTTTGCAGCAAATACAACGGGACGACGACCAACGTGTCGACAGAAAAAAGAAGTGCGAATATGAGACGGAGAGTAACGACAAACGTGAGCGCGAGGTATGAGAGCTCGATAGGCGCGTGACGCCGGCGGCCTGGGCTCAAACTTATTTTTCTTCTATGTATTAAGTAACTTGCTTTTTTGCTGCAATTCTTCCGAATGGGCTCGGATTACACCGGGAGAGCAAGGGTTTATCCACTTGCATTAACGTTCTTTTAGATTGTGAGGTTCTGACTATCTATTTTGATAGGGTGCACAACAGATGAAAGGAACACAGGAAATGCAAGGCCAAAAGCGCTAAACAAAATGACTGCGCCAAGCAGAAAAAAACAAACAAACGCATAAATGTGTGCTTGTATATATATACATATATATATATATTTTTTTTTATTTTTTTTTTTGGGGGGGGGGGGGGGCGCCTCTCCCAACAAAAACGGGCCCTGCGCTCGTTGGTGGT
>JAACJT020000086.1:19296260-19331132 GCA_009936485.2 Gymnarchus niloticus | reverse complement strand
GAAAAGAGTAGAAATATTGTTGTGATTTTATGTATTGTTAGTTCTGTTTTGTTTTTGTTTTGTTTTTGTGGGTGGGGGGGGGGGGGGGGGGGGGGGGGTGCACTGTTAAAAGAAGGCGGCTGGTCAGTTTTCTGTGGAATATGCAACAAATTAAAATGTTAAACATTTTATGTATATTCATTTATTCATGCAAAGTTTCCAAACACAAACGCTCACCATTGTTTGGCACTTGCACGACGCCTTCTTTTCACTGTGTAGTTCAGGGGATTAGTTGTGCTGCTAAGATAAAAAAAAATCTGAAATCCATTCTTATGAAATTATCAATCCATGTAGAAAGAGAAGACGCCTTTCAGAAGAAACAAAAATCCCTTCTACACAAGAGTTCCATTTAGACCAACGTTTGGCGGAAGATTTATCAGACCACGGTACGTGTCTAAAATTGTCCTACTTTTCATATTTTGCATGAAAATAGACCAGATGTACCAGGTATACCACAATTTAAATCATACCAAAATAATATTGTGAGAATGGTCACATTGGTTAGCAGTGAACTTACACTTGTATTTTTCATTTTTTCAGGTTTATGAAGAATGAACAATTTTTTGATAGACCTGGGTGTAGCTTTAGGTTTCAGAGACACCATCCCTTTGCAGGTGTGAGGACACATCAGAGGTCTTACAAAGTGGCTGACAGCCCTCATTTATCTACCTCCCAGTGTGCTCGTATGAATATCAATGGCGAAGACTCTAAAGGAATCCCAAAGAATCAGAAAAGTAAGTTTGTTATAAAAAATATCTTGTCCATTTATCCCATTAATGCATATGTCTGTATGTGTCGGCATTTCATTTGATGAACTATGGGGATTTAAGCATGAAAGTCTTTGCATCCAAAGAGTAGGTTTGATGAAATCCCTACTGAAACCCAACACTCTCTGTTATGGTATAGTTTGTATGGCATTCGGTTTAAAATATTAATAATGATAAAGGTCCATCTTCACACTGCTTTTCCTGGTGTGGGACAGCTCACTTACCCGGCCAGACTCTGGGTCCTTCAGGGAACCCCACACTTTCTCAAACCTTTTGGGAGATATAATCCCTTCAACCTATCCTGAGTCTTCCTCAGGGTCCCTTCCCAGTGGGATATGCTGGAAGCAGCTTCACTTTGAGTCAACCAGGTGGAATTGTTCTGTGGTGCCAGAATCACCTCAGATGACCTCTTTCGATTTAAAAGAGCAGCAGTTCTATTTTAAGGTCCCTTGACATCTCTGAACTCCTCACCCTATCACTGAGTCTGGCAACACTGCAAAGAAACCTAATTTCAGCTGCTTGTACCTTGTTCTTCTGGCCATTATCCACAGCTCATGACCATAGCTGAGGATATGGGCATAGAGTTTTTGGTAAACCAGAGCCTAATCTGACAACTTAACTTCAGTACCCCTCCAAGGGCCTTCTCAGTGTTTAAAAAAATGTTGCAACCCAAGGAATCTAACTGTCCGTCTTGAAAAAGAATTGCTTTGCCTTCTTCAGTAAGGGCAGAGTTTCCTCGTTCGAATGGCGCAATCTGTTTTTTTTTTTTGAGACTAACATGGCCTTAGATTAGGAAGTTCTAATTTTCATCCCACTTGGCATAATGCTGCTCAAGTGCTTGTTGGAGGTCGCACTCAGATGGTACCAAAAGAACCGCATCATCAGCAAAAGCCGGGATACCAGCACTTCCTGTGGTCACATCTGCCCCCAGCAGCCTTTCCGCCATATGGATGCCTGTGACCACCACAGCAATTTCAGCTACAGCGGCAAACTCCACCAGAAGTTTTCCACACTGACTTCTCTTGTAGGGGGCATAACCATCAAGTTAAAGGCCCGGACATACTTCTCCTACGCATGGCACATCACACACGCTCGTAGCCGAGCAATATGGAAGTAGCCGTGTTCACACCTTTCTCTGGACAATCCCCGGATGCACAATGCACACATGTGCAGTTGCATAATGGAGTTTTTATGCGAAAGATATCAATAGTATAGCATGTTCATAGCAAGCGTCTGCATGTCCCGTACCACGAGTGCGTGAAGTATGAATTGACCTTTCCTCAATGTCTTCTTGAACAATAACCCAAGTGTTAATAAGTACATCCCTACTTCTGTATAACATAGTCTGACAAAGGTCCTGTCCCCCCACTCCTAGCAGTATCACATGATTTGCCAAAGCATCTTTGGTGCTACCTTATGGCCTTCCAAACTCATTCCATGCCTGAGATTTTGTCTCTGCCACTGCCTCACAGGTGACTTTCTGGTCTGGAGATAATAATAATTATTATTATTATATTAATATTCCATTACTCTTAGGGCTCTATTTTGACAATCTAATGCAAAGCGCAAGACGCAAGTAACATTTATGGGCGTGTCCAAATTTATACACCACTGACTTTAGGGGCCCTGTTTTGCACCGGCCGAAAGCGTGACACAGAGTGGTTTTTCTAGATTTATATCAGCACATTCCTCATTTTTACGCCAAGCGTGCACTTTTTCAAAATAACACATGATTTTGCATGCATTTCCTGCTTGTAGGAGTGGTGTTTTTTAAATGAGGGGTGGCTGGGCACATTGTCGGTGCGTTGCTATTTTAAGGCAGCGAAAATGAAAAAGGGGGGAAATGAGGAATGCCCTGGTATGAAGCTAGCAAAACCATTTTGCGTTGCGCTTTCCGCTGATCCAAAATAGGGCCTTTAGTGTTGTTATAATTAAATCATAACTAATTGTAGCAGTGGTGTCAGTGGCCACCATAGTCATTATAATTCCTCTTATATATTTAAGAAGAATTATAATGTCTCAGACACACACACACGCACGTGTGTATGTATAGGAAACCACCACAATGCGGGGATAACATGCAAACTCCACAGAAAGAGAGTGGAGATCTGATTTGAGATGAACTCCAGCCCAGTTTATTAGTTGGCCTAGTTGAACTTAACTTATATGTGATGATATGTTATTAGTTTGTCATTAACTTGCAATGCAAAATTGTAAAGAAAATGTCCCTCTTTTCCCCGAGCAGCAGTTCTCAATCCTGTTCCCCACCCCAAACAGTCCACATATATTCTGTTCCACCTCCTACACACCTAACTTTACTTGTAAACTAATTTTAAAGCCCTTATGTATTTACCTGGCTCAGGCGTGCAGGTGTTGGGCTAGATCAAAAACATGGATTGGTTAGGCAGTGGCGGACATGGGGGTGGTAATGGTTCAAGTGGGTCGAGAACCTCTGATGTAGAGAAACAGAATGAACTCCAGTGTGAGGCACTATTAAAAACCCTATTGATTTTGTTATATTGATTCTGCCATTTTCATCAGTTTTCTCAACATTTGTAACTGGGCAGCCCCTTTCTTTTAACGGCATAATTTATTGTGTAATGTGGGCAGAATGATCACATGACACATGATTCAGAGAATGCGAGCATGAAAACTGTTAAAAAGGTTTAAAGGGGTTTAACATATCACAGACATGTACTATTTGACTTTTTTATTTACATATGTCCTCTGTTGTAACAGAGTGGGTTTATTAGGCTGGGGCTGAGGCTTTAAAAAGGTAATATTTCTGTTCAGATAATGGCATTTCCATGTGCACTGGATCTGTAAAGTCCCTGAGGAGGACTCCGAACAGGTTGTTGTATGTGCTTTTGGGAGAATAAATGGTGACTCACAGGCCTTGCGTAAGAGCCAGATGATGGTATGACTGCACAAGTAAGCAACACAATTCTATGCTCTGAGACAAATTCTCTTAATTGTACTCAATGGATTTGCCCAGGTTATGTAATGTTTTAGATTTATTTAAATAATATGAGCAAATTGGTTTCTGTATGGTGGACCAAGAGGTCTGCTTGGCGATGGCAAAAAACTGACCGCCTGTGAAAAGGAACAGTATGGTAAATTCCCTTACTGAGGTTTGTGACCTTTCTCTGTAGGTATTTATAATAGTGGTACAGAAATCTGCTGAAAGATGATGAATTTGTTTATAATGCCTTCTGCTCTTAATGGTTTTCAGATTCTCTTCAGTCATCCGTAAGTTTAACCCAGGAGAAAGGGAAGGAGCATCTGTCTTTCACAATGTACTCCAACCACGTCTGTCCGGTATGAATATGGTCATAAAGAAACCCTTATGTCCAGATGCAATTCCTCAGGCCCTGCAATCTTATAAAATGTCCAGCTTCCTAAATGTCTGAAGAAGGAGGCATCAGGTCAACATTGATTTGGGTTGTTGAATGTAATTTTAACTTTCAGTTAGTATTCAAGGGTTTGGTTTTGAAAAGCTTCTCAATCGCTTAATAAGACGAACAGAAAAAATGTTAGCTAACACAGGCTTATGCAGCCTTGGATAGTGTGGGTGTTTGGCTACGAGATCAAGACAGACAGCATGTTGTTGAGGATATAGGGCTTTTGAAAATTACATTAAGAAAGAGTATAGTTAAAACGTTACTAAATAATGACTTGGTATTATTTACATACATCTATAAGCATTAATCCCGTCGAAGGTCATGGTGGGCCTGAAGTCTGTCCAAGGAACCACCTGAAATGTAGCAGGGCACGGGATGGATCCATTCATTAATTTTTCAATTCCAAATTGAAACTATATTCCGTCTGTACATGGAACATAAGCCTGCCATTTAGCCATGTGGATTAATAATGGTCAAGTATTACGTATCAAAACGATCGCATAGTCGAAGTTCCTGCCTAAAGTTTCCACGGGTTTGGTCTTTCCCACCTTCCGAGCTTTTTTAACATCCAGTTAACCTGCCTGACTCAGGACCCGGAAGAGAGCAGTGACACCAGAGGCCATGAGGCCCCAGTCTCCGTGATGAGGGCGGCCATACGAAACCGAGCCATCCAGCAGAAGAGACAAGAGATCGAAGAGGTAGGTGTCCCCCGCATCGCTGCCAACAGCAATACTGAAGAAGTATTACACTACAAGCTTGAGGGATCTACTCACAATGGCTGCTGTAGATAGCATAGTGACGGAGGGCCTATGCTTTTAACCACAAGGCTGTAAAGTGGTTTCCCCCCATTTCTTCAATTCATGTCCCAGTTCCAGAGACCTCGCCGTCCACTCTTTGCAGTGACATTGACAAACTCTGTGGTGACAAACAGGTGTACAGGCAGGACTGTGCCACGTTCGGGCTCGTGGTGAAGATGCTGATTGCCAAAGATCCATCCCTGGAGTACCCTATTCAGGCAACCTTGCGGAAGAATCTGCAGGAGATCGGCCTGCGGTGCGCAGCGGCCATGCAGCAGTTCATTGACGAGTATGACTTGGTGCACCCATGACCTTTGACATCCTCATTTCATACAAATAGTTACATATATCTCTGTGTGGCTAATGGGTTTGTCTTTGTCTGTCTGTGTGCCCCTCACTGTTGATGGTGATGTTGCATAAACTCAAATTCTATTCATTTATTCATCTCCCACAAAAAAAAAGCTCAGATGAAACAATGCTTTTAATATTAAAATAGAAATGTATTCCTTCTTGCCACCTGATTATAAATAAAAGTGTATTCAAAAAAAGTGTATTCTTGTGTTGACATTTAGATGTATTTGGTGCATACTGAGTTTGCATTTTGTTGTCATGGATACCTGAAGATTATGCAAGCCTCCACAATGTACATGTAAGAGCAGACATGTGATGGATCTTTCAGCGATCATTGGCTGGTCTTCCCTTTTCCACACTCTTCCTCTCAGCACTGGAGACAGGAGTGCTTATGAAAAGAAAGTCATGTTTTCACAGGTTTACGTGCAAGACTCAGTGTGGACTTTGTAGAAATTCCTTTTTATTTTAAGGTAATAAAAATCACAATAATCACTTTACCTTTGACAGGAAAGGTTTGTTAATGTCAAACTCCAAGAATATAATACAAGCTTTGATAAATACGATATCCATCGATATCCAAGCTAGGCTAACTTTACATGTCCAGCCATTATAAAACGACCCCCTGTACTCCCTAGGGGGGCACCCCCCTTTAGTTTAGGAACCTCTGTTCTATGCAACGATGCTCACCAGGAGCTTTACGTATCACTTGTCCAATGCATTTCAGTGTGAAAACTTTGAATATGCAATATGAAGGCTTGGAATATGAGATGACAGCCAAATTTCCGCTCAGTGTTTTGGTGGCATTTTGCCAGCAAGTCATGTGGGTTTTACATCAAAAGAATACTCAGCAGTCACATGCAGATAAAGAACCTTTACGATAGAACATTTGTCATGTATAAGTTTTAATTAAAAAGCAGCATCCCATAAAATAAAAAAAGTGTGTGGAGTACCCCCCAGGTTCTTCTCTAAGCTCTAAGAAGATGAAAAACTATTTGAAAAGTATTAATATGCCTTATGCAGAAATTGCTTCAGATCAGACGGCATGTTATGTACAAGACCAGAAAAATGACCTGGATCTTCCCCAAAATGACTCATCTGGACACGTTCCAGGTTGGATCATCTGTAGAAAACTGGATGCAACCAGACTGATATCTGTTCTCTGCGGGTGGGCTGGAGGAAGCTTATCTCCTCCGAACACCATGGTCACAGCCTTGTCAAAATAAGAATTATTCATTCTTCTGTAAAATGCATGGCTGATCAGAAAAATAGCAAAGTAGCCCTTTATTTACCTACCAATGTTTTAACAAGAGCAGATGCCTTTAGTGTTATGTATGGAATATAGTATGTGTAACAAAAAGGACATGAATGAAGAATTGCAACTGAATTGATTTTCTGTGCTATATTTTTAGTTAGCTTCTCTGTGTTTGAATGTGTGTGCTCCTTGTTGTGTATTCTTTGTAGAATGTAGTTTTTCATTGTGAGACACAGGAGCATTATAAAATGTTTCACTTTGCAGGGTTTGCTGCTGGGCAAAAGCTACACCCCAGAAATAGCGGGGAGTGTGGCGTGTCCATTTCATTCATACAGAATTTTCTGTCAATGTGAAGAATGCTGTTATACCAGGTCCTTGCACGGTTTAATCATGCACTTTACGTGAAGCTGTCAATAGAAAGCGTCACTATAAAAAGACATTTTGGTTACTTTCGGTTGAAAATTACTCAGAGGGTCTTTCACTCAACAAAGTCTCAGTAAGGCACGTGATGATTCTCTATAGAATTCACTATGAATTGTGGACTGGGGTGCAACGCTCAATTCCTTTTGAGTTGTGCTTTATGGAAGCTTGGGGTTCTTCAAGTGAAAATACCTTCTGCTGTTCTCTAATATCAATTCATCAATGTGTCCTCATCTAAGTCACTTCTGAAACAATAAAAGCAAATGTGCATTTGCTGTTAGTATTATTAAAATGTCTCGCTGTGACCGAAGGCCTGCATTTTTTGTTTTGGTTCAAATTCGACTTTTCTTGGCCTGACATTTCAGAATTACATATCCCTGAGTTGTATAAGCCATCTGTGTATGTGTAATTGTACAGTAAAAGCCTTCTAATGAAAATAGTAATGTCACAAAAAGCCTTTAATGATAAATGAACAAAGTCATAAATTGCTTTTATTTTGGTTTATGTCGGGCATCCTTTTCTCAGCTCTGACCATGGGAGGCGCTGTAGGAATTTCATTAGTATTTCACCTCAGGCGTGTTGTCAGGGTGTCACCTTTTGGCCTTCAAAATAAAAATAAATAAATAAACAGAAAACATCACAGCAGATGAGCAGCACCACCTAGAGCCACAAATGTTGTGCTTATGCCTTTATTAGAGAAGCAAATGAAGATCCTTTGCCAAAGAGAACCCATTTTATCAGTACTGTTACGATGTGGAACGGACACCTGCCGCAGAACTAAACAGAACACAGAGGACTTACAGTTATCTACTGTATTTGTTTGAAATAAACCTGTCCATGAGACGTCTCGGTGGCCTTCCTGTTAAGGAGACGACTTTCAAATGTTCATTTAAATACTCCTGAATTCCAATACACAACAATATCAACAAATAAAACTGCATGCACACCTATCGCTATTATGTAATACATTAAATTATTATGTAAATATAAAATATAAAAAATATGGCAGACTTTTTCTATTTACAGTAATACCCCTTTAAATTAGCAAATATATACACTTTATAAAACTCAAACTGTAAAGCCAAAAACAAGAGCATTGCATAATAAGCGGGACTATACTGAACTATACTGTGCCTTGACAATTTGCTTTTGCACACTCTGATAAAACACCAGCGCATACATGACATCAGAGCTATTTTTACACATGGCAGTAGGGAGGACAGCAAATGTTGAGTTGAGCTATCATTTTCTTTGTCTCCACCGTGGTTGGTGAGCCGCATGGACGGACTAAATCTAAAAATCACAATCCTACCACCTCCCTGCCGACCATGCAGCCAGCTACCCGGGTCTCACCGCGTCACTGCCCAGAATTTGGTTTGGAAGAATCTCACCACGGTCCGTCACCAAGCTGCTGAGATTTGGCTCTCTCAGACGAAGAATATTGATTCAACGACGGGTCAAATATATTAATTATTATGTTTTCTTGCTGGCTGTTCCCTCCATCTTCTTCTGTAGCCTGTGCCTCACCGACGGTGATTTTGCTCCAAGTAATGTAACAGATTATAAACCTGAAAGAGTTTCTGGGTCTCATGCAGAAGCCTCTGTGCTGTTGATGGACATATTACATCATACACTTGTCACCCACTCAAAAACCTTAGGATACTATAGGCATTTACAGGCTGTGGCGTCGCTCATTAAGATCGACGTGTAGAGTATAAGTCTACAGAAACCATCTGAGAGAAGGGCAAAGACAGCACGAGTTGAAGAGACCGGTCAGGAACAGGGTCGTGCCTCCCCTGCTCCCCTTATCTTCTCCCGTGCTATGAAATGATGCAGTTCTTGGACTTGCGGTGCTTGCGGGTGTGGAGCTGACCCCGTCCACTCAGCGCCGGGGAGCCGTACTGGTGCAGGAGCTCCTCACCGGTCATGTAGCGCATCCCCACAGCTCGGGGGATGGGCTCACCCAGGAAGTAACCCTCATCATCTGACTGCGAGGACGAAGAGCAGGTGGAACACCATTCCTCGCCGTTCCCATATCCGTCAAAGTGCTGGCCCAGGTGGCGGCTCACAGGGTTCTGCAGATTGAGATCTGAGGTCGTCCGTGGGCACGGCCGGCAGGGCTCTGCTCGATACCAGTTGCCGCCGAAGAGGCCTCTGTTCGACCTGGGCTGGGGAATGTGGCCATAGTCATCACGCATGTGCAGTGGGGGTGGGCCGTGGGCGGGAGTTTGTCGCTCGCTTGCCAGGTGTAGGGCGTTGTCGGAACACGAGAGGCGAGAGCGGCGGGAGTGGCGATGGTGACGACGTCTGGGAGGTGGAGCCTCAGGGGTACGGGCACGTCTGCGATTGTTGGGTGTGCGCTGGACGTTGTAGCCACCGGCATGGCCGTCATCCCCGAATGGGAAACCCTGAGGTGATTTGTAGTACTGGGGTGGGTACTGGAGCCTGACAGGCAGAGCCACACTGGGGTACGGGTGAACCGACGTCAAACTCTGTAACGACTCCGAGCTCTGGAACTGGAGTGAGGAGTTCAGTGTTCCCATGTTGCTCTTCTCTGACATGTTCATGCCAGAGTCTTTACTCAAGTCTGGCATGGAGAACCTGGACAGGTGCTCCTGCCTGAACCTCTCCCCATCAACTGAGGGACCTGTGCAGTGGGAGAAATGTTAGCTGGCAAACATGTATATAATGCAACATGGAGCTAAGATTCTTATAAATGTATCGTATTTAACATTTATAATTGACCTGGACAGGAAGTTGTCGTTTAGCATGCTGTTAAGTAAGAAGGGAAACGCATATGATAACTGGAATTTCATGATTAAAAAGGAGGATAACTCTCATTCAATGACTATAGGTCAGCATTTTCAAAATACATTTGAGAATCCTGCTAACAAATGCAGTATATACCTGTAGCGTTGGATAGCGCTAAAGACTCTACAGAGCTCCTTGGGGTTTGTGCTAACGGAGTAAGCTGCTTACTAAAGCTGAGGGCACTGATGGGGTTCCTGGTCCTGCCCAGCTGAGGGTCTACATCTCTGTGGAACCCATAAAGACCACCAGGCCTGTTCTCTGAGAATCCGCTGCTGGAGGCTTCATTGAAGCTCATCTGTGCTTTCAGTTTTGGCGGGAAGAACTCATCTCGGCTGCGGTGGATCCAGTCCTCGTTGAAGGAGCGTCCCTTCAGGGCAGACATGGGAGGTCTCTTGACGTTGAGCTGATCTTTAGCCCATGGGTTTGACTGTTTTCCCAAAGCGGGGTTTCCTGAACTCTGGGCAGGGTTTGCCTGACTGTGGGCAGAGTTTCCCTGGTTCTGGGTAGGATTAAAGGGTGTCGTTGCATTGCACTGGCTAAGGACTTGCAGAGGGCTAGCCGTGAGGTTGTCTGGAGGAACCTCTCGAGCGTTCAGCTCGCCTTGGCTCCTCCACACACGCTGATCGCGAGTCAGTCCTGGCGCCTGGCTCGAGAGATTCAGCAAGTCCATCCTGCGGGAGAGTGGGTCCAGTCCAGCTGAATAAGGGCGCGATGCAGCCTCCCGTTGAGCTTCCCGCTGGGCCTCCCGCTGGGCTTCCCTCTGGGCCTCGCGCTGGGCTCCCCGCCTCTCGCCATTCCTGCTCACCTTGGCGCTGCGTCGGGACTCACGAGAGCGGGCACTCTGGAAAGCGGAATCCGACGAGTCTGAGTCGTCGGGCTCCTGGTCCATGCTGCAGGAGCGTGAGCAGAAGATCTGGCCCTGCTTTGGCAGGAAGGGCCGGCCCAGAAGGGACTTTTTGCATCGGGCGCAGCAGAAGCAGGACTCTGTGGCGTGCCAGTGCTGTCCATCGTAGGTCATCTGGCCCTGGTCAACACCTGCAACAAAACGTGTCTAGATAAAGGAAATGCGGAGCCAACCCTGGCAAAGGCGAACCAGGAGTGGATCAGCAGACAAATCACAGGCGGACCAGCGCCAGAGCCATGTCAAAAATACGACTGCCTCTACTCTGGCTGTGGTCATTTTGTCTAACTCTTCAAAATTCCAAAATATGAGAAGATTAAGGAGCCGCTACCGATGTGCTCCCCGCAGGCGTCGCAGTACTCAGCGTACAGCGACTCGAAGCAGGCGCAGCAGTACGGCCGGCCCTCCTTCATGATGTAGCGTTGACCCCCCAGCACCGTCTCGCACTCAAAGCAGCAGAAGTGCTTCATGTGCCAATGGCGGCCCTCCGCTTCGGTGCACTCGTCCGCAAAAATGATCTGCGGGGAAGGTCAAATAGGTCGCCCATCAGTAAATCGACCCTCACGGCGGAGCCCTGGCTCGAAATGCAAGTGAATGGCAGCAGAAGGATTAGCGATTAGTGGCAAGATGCACCATCTAATGAATTTCAAAGCAGCCATCCTACTTTTAGTGGCGGTTTGGATGGTCAGTATATACTCTTTATATCTTAGATCTGCTCCCTAAAATAATCAGCTCAGAAAATGTAAAAAATATTTGGCTATACCAGTCATTGCAGCTTGCTAAATTCAGTATGGACTTCCAACGATACTGGCTGCGAAATGTTTTAATGTTAAGTCACCGCTATTAAGCACTTTGTTAGGATGTGAGATGAATTTTGCTCAGGACAATGACAGAGAGAGGGATATGGGGCCGGTAGGGGCCTGGGGGGGGGGTCACTCACCTCATCGCAGGCTGAGCAGCGAGGCTTGAGCTGCTCGGCGTGGTGCCGCCCACAGTATATCTTCCCATCTTGGTAGAAGTAGATGAGGTCCACCAGGAGCTCAGAGCACATACTGCACACAAAGCAGTGGGGGTGCCAGCACATACTGCGCCCCGCCCTGGACACGAACACCGCAATGTCGCCCCCGTTTATCTGTCTACCGCACTAGAGGAGGACAAAGGTGAAAGGCGGGACCCCAGGAAAAAAAGCCAGTAAAAGAAAGAGGAGAAGAAGCGAGGGGAAAAAAAAAAGACAGAAAATAAAAGAAAGGGCAATATTAGAGAGTAATTACCGAAGTGAAAACAGAACAGTTTGTTATATTCCTCCTCTACTGGAGTAGTAATTTTAATACTTGATGGAGGATTCAGAGGACGAATATGAAAAGGAGAAAAAAGGAGACTGTGAAGCATAAAAAATTAATAGATTTAGAATAGTGTACATTTCTGTGGTTTTGAAGCAATTGAATTGAGTTTGTTAGAAGTTGGGCTTGAAATGATGACTTTCTGTTCCGACAAAGATTTTACAGAAGGGCTGTAGAATCCATGAGAGAGGCAGGGTCAGACCCCTGCGGGCTTCTCTGCGGGCTCTCGGACGGTACCTGCTCGCAGATGGCCCCTGTCATGGTGGCGGGGAGCATCCGGACACTACCCCGCCCCAGGTTCTCCCGCTTGCGCTGGTCACTGAACATCTTCAGCTCCCTCTTCTCCTCACTGTCCAGCGTATTGCAATATTGGACCTGGAAGGGTCACCGGAGCGATGTGTCGGCACGTGTCCTCTCCACCGCCGTCAGCGCTGGGCGGCGGCTACGTGCCAGGTCACCCACCTCACTGTCATGGGGAGGGAGCTGATGTAGGAGCTGCTTTATTCGGTGCTTTTCTCCTGGGCTGTTCACATATGGCACCTTTTCTTCGGGTAGGGAACTGTAATACCGGTGAACCTACAGGGAAGAAGCGGGGTGGATTATGGACGGTGTTCAGCTTCGGCACAATAACAATCTCTGCCATTGGAGGTGAGATCCCAGTAGAGCCATATCTGATGTCCACGTTTCCCGTTTCTCTTATGAAAGCCGTCTCGGTCACCGCGTGGATCATTATACAAGGTCAGGAGTAACAGAACACTTTGATGCTGTGTGGAATCAGGGAGCGCATTTAAGGCCGATTTTAAGATCACATTTCAAGCAGAGCTCACAACACCCAAGCCTGACTGACTGACAATCATTTGTCAGTTAATTAAATCCAGCCCTGGGTAGCAGTAAAACTCCTATTTATTTGAAAATGGAGCAATTCAATTCAAATTCTGGAATCATAATGCACATTCAGCTCTTAGGGTGAGTTTAGGCTTTGGCAACTCAAAACTATATATGGGGAATCACTGCCCAGAGAACTGAGTAAAAAAAAAAAAAATAGTGACCTTCAGAAAGAATAGAATAAAATGTAATTGTTTAAGATTTTTTTACATTTCGCTGGAAGGCCAAGGCACCATTTTGTGTTTGCTATTTCGTATGTGCGCAAGGCAGATTGTTAGAAAGCAGTCGGCCTCCTATTGTTTGCACACACACGCCATGTGTGCTACAGAATTCTAATGGTGCATTTGTACCTTATGTGATGACTGCTGAATATTGCAGAAAGATGCTTGGAAAATATGGTGGGATGTAGAATGCCCAACTAAGAGGTACTTAAATCCCCTGTCCTGGGGTTTGAGTACTGCACACGAAATGCCACTTGTGCCAAGGACTTAGTAAAGAGACCACCACAGAGTGATTAACTTAGAGACGAGTCTTGCTAAAAATGGTCATAGTTCAGTTTTTCACGATCCACCAAACAATGCTGATAAAGGGCTTTGTTTTTGTAAGCTGGGAAGCTCAAGTTGGTTAATCTGTAAGCAGAAACGTGATTGCAAAGATCCAAATTTGGCTAGGAACCAAGTTTCATTTTTATTGCTAGGAAATGAAAATTTTTTAAAGCTAATATGAAATGCACTTTGCCGTCTGCATTGCAAAACAACAACAACAACAAAAAAGGATAGCACAAAACTCTGATGAGGTAGGTTTCCATTTCGAAAGCACGCACACCTTTTTAATGAATTTTATTGCGACTGAAGAATAGGCATGCAGTAAGGCTGAGAGGGACTGCGTGCTGCTCTCTGACTCATGGGTCTTTCGGGTGCATCAGCTGCTGTCACTGGCATTTTATTCAAACAAAGTCCTCTAATGCCGCAGTAAACATATTCATATTGGTAAAGCCCTCACAACAACAACGCAATGGCAACGACAATAAACGATTTCCATAACTGTAGCTTTCCGTCAAAGGCGGCACAAAGGCATGTGTCAGTGGAGCTTCGCAGCCTCCTGCCGCTTTTCACCGAGATGCGAACGCTGACGTACGACGCCGCATTTTACATGCTGCCTTTGTCTTCAGCTCTCCAGTTTTTCATTACCCGTTTTCATCTGGTGTCTTTCGGCAGCATACAGTGCATCTCCCACCGTTTTCAGACAAGCACAGGCTTTTCCACCTCTAAGAGCCATCGGTGGAAACTGGAGCATGTAGCCTGGCTCACGGAGTCTTTAAAATCATACATCAAAACAGCAATCCCGGAGTGCTGATTCAGAACGGTGGTCAAGCAATATTAACGTCGAATACAGCTGGAGTCAAAGCAATTTCCCTCTCTCCGGAGGAAATCTTATTTTATGCTGAATTTGTTTAATATGACATATGATAATATTTACACAATCTCCTTTCTCTCAGCTTGCCAAAAACTCGCAGCTCCGAATCAGCACAGAATGTGTTCTTGAAATCAATATCTGGCAGCATTTTATTTTAGCAGATATATATATATGCTAACAAGCATTAAAATCAGTCTTGCGTATGGCATTCTTGAACATATTCGATCTGCCTTTTCGTCGTCATTATATCGAATGTCTTGAGTGACAAGGAAATTGAGGAGTTTGCTGTTCACACAATGTCTTTCTTTGTTGACTTAATCATTTTCTTCAGCTTCATTTAGCCTTGGTGTACTAGGTTTATTAGCATTAATTCTAATTCGTGTTTCCTGTTGTACATATTTATCAGAGGTCTGAGCAAGTCATACCTATGTAAATTTTTAGCAAGTGTGGATTTCACATCTTCAAACCATAAGTAAGTCGAGTCAAGGCCACCGCTGTTCTGATCGTTGTGTTTGGGCGTGATATTTGTTGCTGTGATCCATGGCTCGCCCAGCAGATCGTGAACAATTCGCCTCTTGGCTTTAGATCCAAAGGGCCATTCTTCCAAATGATATTCCTCCAGGTAACTCCATTATTCCCCATGTAAACATACATATCCCAGCAGGACCAGGCCATACAGTAGGTTATACCCATGGGAACAGATCTCCCACTTTCTCTAAGGATACTAGATACCCTGAGCTGTTGTTCAGTGTCGACTCACAAACAACAGTTTGATTTTCCTTTCTACAACTCACTGTCACATAGAGGCAATGCTGTTTCCTACAGGGAAAAACTCTAGATGTACAACCCTCAGTCTGGGACTTGTATCTTCACACCTGCCAGAGGTCTTTCACCATGAGGAATACTAGAATAGGACAGACTGTACTCCTGAATTTAGTCCGGTTCCACTTTTTTCCTAGCAGGGTACACTTCTTTTGTGTCTTTCATTGGGGGTTGATGATGGGCAAGTCACACCTATGCAAGTCATAAGCAAATCTCGAGTTCTGCCCTTCAAGTTATAAGGACGTTTTGAGTCTTGCTCTTCAAGGCACAAGGAAGTTTTGAGTCCAGCTCTTCAAGTCATAAGGAAGTTGAGTCCTGTTCTTCAAGTCATAAGCAAGTCGCAAGTCCTGATCTTCAAGTCCTAGGTCTTGGATCACTAAGTCATGTTGATTTATTTTATTTTATTTTTTTTTTTTTTTACTCACAGACAAACAAATCTCAAGACTGAAATACTTCGTAACCTAAGCTGAACTTGAGTTTTGTCATCTTACTTGGGTTGCCTCCTCTGATATGTATATATGCAATAGAGCTTTATATGTAATAGACAGACAAATATACACACAAACACACCACATATATAAATATACATATATATATACACACACAATACTGTGCAAAATTCTTAAGCAGGCAAAGAAAAATGTGTTTAAATTGTTTATTTTGATGTAAAATTGTGACTGTTTATCAGTTCACATATCAAATCATCTTTTCATGTCACCTCAGAAATTTCAGTTACCATCTAACATACTTATGCATTTGTTGAACTCAACTTGGAGTACACCTTGCTTGGGTAATCAATACCTCTTAAAATTGACTGATTAAGAATGCCAAACATATGGAGTACCTTGGCACTCTGAAATTTGGCACCCGAATTTGTGTTTTTCTAGCCACCAAACCAGATATCAGGAAACATGTAATTGAATATATTCTGTTTCTATCCTGAGCAAAATGTTTTGATTTGCAAGCTTTGTGAAAGTGGGGCAACTCCTGTTAGTGTCCCTTTCGTGGCTATGGGGACCTAAAGAGTGGTTTTTCACAGATGGAGATGTGTATGTCTGCCTTTTTTTTTTTTTTGTCTTTGTATTTTCCTTTGGACTTTACCTTTAAACATTACAGAAAATACCATTGGAATGTACACTTGATCACATAATTCTTAGCGGGGGGTCATGTGATTGAAGTGATTAGTGATGGGGCAAATGAGGCTTCAAAACCCATGGCGACTGGATCCTGTATAGTATCCTGAACAACCAATCAGTGCTGTTCTGTACATTGTTCACCCTGGTGTGATGAGGCAGATTTGGTTTCTCTTAGCTGGTGAAGGAATTTAATGGATATTGGCCTTCAGGGACAAAGAAATGGCACTTCACATCTGCCACAGGAAACCCTTTGGAAGGAATGTTCCATTAATGTTAATTCAGCAAGCCTAGCTCTTAGTAAATTATGAAAAAAAGGCGATTAATATTTTTACTGCCCAGTAAACCAAATTTGAATTTTTTAAGGCCAGTTAACTGCATTACGTGTATGTGCTGAAAAATATAACAACTCGACACTATGCTTAATTATTTTTGTTGCTCAGTAGATCCTTTAATCTGTGACTTAAATAGCTTATTAATTCATTTGGCAGATGCTGACCTGGGACTTGAACCAGGTCTAGTGGTTCTGCTGGTTATTAAACATTCCGCTTGTTACATATCTCCCGTTTATGTTCATCATAAGTAAAACTTTGTGTAAAAATGCATTTTACAAATGCTGCCAGTGAGAACTTAAAAAAAAAAAAAAAAAAAAAAAAATCCGGAATCAGAGTATGAGCTAATAACCACAATTCCCAAAAACCCAAAGTTACTTGAATAATTGCTGGCAATCCCCACCAAAGCATGCATTCCTAATTATGATAAACCCGTTCAGCACAAAATTATACAGTAAAATTAAAATGGCCTCCGTTGGCAGTTTGTCATACTCAAGGCCAGTCGATTGCATGTTATAGTTGGGGGGGTTACAAGTAAATACAGGAGTACCTGCTCGAGTTTGAGGCCAGGGGGAACCCAGGTATAGTCCTCCTGGGCACAGCCAGAATCGTCATCGGAGGTGGAGTTCCTCTGAAAGTCAAACATTAACTTGTTGACAGTCTTTTCCATCTCCAGGGGCATCACAGCTGCCACATGCTCCTCTCGGGGGCACTTGCAGTGAAGGTGGATTCTTCTGAGGTAGTGAGGAAAAAGAGCTTGAGAATCTTAAACGTCACAGGAAGAAGCACGAGGTGGGCAGCGGAACAAAGAAAAGACTGGACTGTATACATTAATAAGCATTTTATTGTGACGAATATGGAGAAACAGCTTGTCGTTTAATTTTCTTACTATTTTATAAACATATAAAAACAAAGGATATTCAGGAGCTTCCCTAATGACACTTAAACCTAGAACATTGTGATAGCTGGTTCAACAGCTAGTACAAAAATACCAACTCCCCTAAAATCTTTAAAAATAGCTAGGGTCCAACAGCCTGGGTCTGGAGATCAATTACTTCAGTATTATCATACTGAGGAGCCATCAGCCTCAGGTACTGAAGCCTGGGTGACTAGAAGATGGCTGACTTGTGTTTCAGGGATAAAGGATGTCAGCTGCTTGAAAGAAGGAAGTGACAGGAGGAGGAGTTGGGCGGAAGACCTTAGATAGTTATAAAAATCATTTCAGTTACCGGTCTGTGATCACATTTTGTGAAGCTCATTTGTAGTTACAATATTGACAATAACATGAATACAGGAATTTTGTAGATATCCACACTCATACACATTAAAATCACAATGTGACCAACTATTTCTTTTCAGAATTGCAGTTCATGCAAATAATGTGTGAATGAATGAGTTGAGAATACAAAATGAACACGTCTATGAGAATTGAGCAAAACTATCAATAAGGGCTCACCCCCAGTGACAAATCTATAATGCAGCGTCGTGCTTATCAACCAACATCTCCCTATAATTACTAAAACTGTATTCTTGATTCTTTTACAATTTGGTATAAGTGAGACCTCAAGATTAGCACAAAACATTTCTGTACATCTGAGGATTTATTTACAATGAACGCTGAGGCAAAAATCACACAACATTCTCAGTATCTTATGAAATCAACGCAAGAGTATTCACTTATGGGTACACCAACAAGCAGAGAGTGGGGGGTAGGGTACAGTTACGTTACACTGAAGATACAGAAACCTACACAAATGAATGTAATATATATCTCACAATATGAAAGTGTTTATCCTCCTTTTAGCTGCAGTAGTTTCAGTTCAGGCTCTGATCAATGCAAATCAGTCTAGTCTTAATGACTGAAGAAATATGGGCAGTATGGTTTATATATGACCGCTACAGTTTTAACACATCTACGGTCCCCATTTGAGGTATACACATGATCCTCTGTATCGTAATATACAGACGGATTTCAGTTTTCACAGCTTTCAGGAGAGGTGAAAACACAACTATACACTACAAATTGTTAATCATTACACACTAGTGTGGATCACCCAGGCAACAGAGAACAAGGTGAAAACCTGGTACCTCTCCAGCCCCACCCCCTTTGAGCAGAGCTCCCAGTTCTACTGAAAATCTCTGTCACATCCACAGAGCAAAGGGTACTTAGCTCTGGCCTGGACTCTGTTTCCTGGGGCGTCATCTAAAAACAAAACAGATGTGGGAAGACTTAACAGTGTGGGTTTGAAGACATTTCAGCCTCTCAGGGGAAGTTCTCATTCCCCAAAGTTTTTACATTTATAATTCTTTATAGATTAACAATGTCCTAAAGCAATGTCTCTAAAGCAGATTTCAATTATTCAACAGCCTGGCTTAATCAGCAGCTGTTAATGATTTTTTGGAAGAGGTCATGGATAGGGAGGGAATGGATTTTTGCCTTCAATTCAAATTCAGAAGAATAATCGTGTGATTAACTAATGCAAACTCAATCGTCATCAGTCCTCGGATTTACTGACAAACTTAACGTGATCTAGTGCTGTTTTGATAATGCAGCCCATTCTCTCAACATGAGAATTCAACAGCAGACCATGCTAGTTCCTTGAGTTTCAACTGTTGACTTGATTCCACTGTAAACATAGCTCCATCAAGACTGGCTGTATAGCAGGTGTCAGTTATGAACACGCCAATTATAGCCAAAAACACTGCATGCACTATTGAACGAAGCCGAGGCATCCATTTCCCATGCTGACTCATAAATCGGAGAATTGTTATCTTCAGCAGTAAGGCAGCAAGGTGGAAAGATGTACTGGACAGGATACCAGCATATCTGCTTCTAATGCCAGTGAACAACTCCTTCCTCTGCCCGTGGTCAACAGCTTGAGGTAGGGACAGAACTCCTTGTGTGCAACACGAAAGAAAATCCTATTTTTTTCCCCTCATGTCACGCATACACAGAATTGTACAGATTCTGTGTGGGTGTGATGGAGAGTGTTTCTTTTTTTTTTCATCAGAATACCAAAATGAGAGGAGATTTTCATTTGAAGACCTGATGATTTGTTTTCAATAAATTTCACTTCTCTGAAATATTCCTTCTAGCAACAGATACGGACTCAGACTTTCTAAAATGGAGCTCTCTCTCTCTCTTTCTTTCTGTACTCCAGGTCTTCTATCTACAAGGTTGGGGAAAGTGCATGAGGTACAATTTTTAACACACACACACACACACACACACACACACACACACACACACACACACACACACTCTCGAGCATACCTGCATGGTACAGGACTCACCTGTGGTACAGTGCATTGGAAGGTGCTCCTTGGATATGCCATGAATAAAATGGTATGATTCAACAGTGGCATTGAGAGCTCCTCAGAATCTGCACAGACGATAATATTCAAATTCAAAGTAAAAATATTTGCAGGAAAATCTAAAGGCTTATACTTTAGAATAGCATTATCAGACTTAAAGTGAAGTATTCCTGTTGGTATCTTATCAAATAGACAAATTAGCTTGCATTACTCCAGAAATGCATTGGATAATATTAATGCATTAAAAAGAAAATGGAAATATAAAATACAGTATTTGCAACTACTAATTTTACCCCCCCATCCCACTCAACCCCACCCCTCCTCAAACACCCCACCCTGCCTGCCAAAGGGTACAGACATCATCTTTCAAGCAATTCTGCCCCTGGAAATTCTTCAAGTGGAAAAATCACTCGGTCTGCTTTTGATTTACGGGGTTTTAAAGGTACTTCCATTATTCTGCTTTTGAAAATATAGCTTGCTGGGCACCCTTAACATACAAACTGAAGATGGATGTGTATCATTAAAATGAATCCTCTTCTGTGTAGGTAAGTCTTGCTTTGACCACTTAGAAAGGAATTCTATTCCCAACTCGTTTATTAATAGCAAAGCCATAGCATAAACAACGGATCACAATACAGCTAGCCGTCGTCTCTCCACTTACTCTCGTCAAGGTTGTGAGGCAAGAGCAATACAATTTCTTTTATGAATATTTACTTTTAGTTTCCCTTAGCAACAAGTCAGATTTTTTATGACTTTTTTTTTTATAGTAGGCATAAGTATTACATGCAGATTTTCTTACAAATTCAAGTAATTAAATTTATACGTGAATTACGCATTATATCGATATAAATGATCTACATTAAATGAAATGATACATCAGACTATCAATGTTTATCTAGATTATCATCTCGTGCAGGGTGTCTGTCCCCTGCTTTGTACGGAATTGGGTCTGCACGGCTTTCTCAGTATCCTGTAATTAAACATGGACAGACAGGTGGATGGATGGATGGATGGATGGACACATCAGGACCCTATCTGCAGGGGTTGACTCTGAAGGTAGAGGGCAAAGGAAAGCAGAATCTAATGACACTAAGATCGAAGTTGCTGAACTGAGCGGTGTTGGGTGGCACAGCTTGGACATGACTAACAAGCAAGTTTTAACTAGTAAGAATGTAAACTTGAACTGATTAGCAAGTAAGTCTATTTAGCACTTCAGATTCAGTTGGACTTGAAGTAGTTGCAGGCAAGAGATGTAATAAACCACAAGATGTTAAACCGAAATGTTGAGGGACAAAGAACCATTTAACAGCAACATAGTTTCAAAGGGGTTTTATATATAGATGTATACACACATATGTAATATATACTGTAGATGTGTGTGTGTGTGTGTGTGTGTGTGTGTGTCTATGTGTATTTGTCCTGTTGCGGAGTATTTACGGCCCTCTGGTGAATCATACAATATTCTGTCCCCCATTGCATTAATATTTTATATATAGCAACTTGGATTATTTAATGCAGTAGCTACTAAGGGTACAACAGCAAAGGCCCTCTGGTGATTTCGACCAGCAATCTTCAGCCTCTGTGCCCACATCTTTAATCACTGCATGGCAAAATTTCCTGGTTATGTTGTGATTAACAGCAAATAGCTTCCTTCTAAGCTATTTCGGGACTGAATTAACATGCGACTAAAAACAAATAGACGTGAGTATGGGTCTTTTCACCACAAGCATTTTGTCTTACTATAGTGATGTTAATAAACGTTTTTACAAGCTGTCCTTACAGGGCACAACCTACAACATTTACAAGATGCTTTAGATATACATTGCTTTCTTCTAATCCTTTAAGTATCACACTAGTTTCCTGGTCATATTCTGCCCCTGGCATTTGTGAGCCATTAAATTCATTTATAAATAGATAGAATTATAGTATCTTCTTTGCTCTCTACTGTGCTCCGCAGAGAGTGACTGAGAGTGAATTTCCAAAACGCTATGTTCTCTGCATTCAATACCTGTAGTGTGCTAGCTGTGATTTATAGGTTGACTTAACCTGTCATCAATGAACCACAGAAAAACAAAAGCTTTATATATGCATCACTGATCTTCCAGCAGATGTATATATAAAGTGTCAACAACAAATGAAAGTGGCTGCAGATGAATTCAGATATTGGAATGTCCTGGAAGAAAGGTTTTTCAAAAAACAGAACAATTCAGCCTTAAAAAAAGAAAAAACACAACTCCTTTCCTATCACGTAACTGTTATGTTAAGCTGCAAAGGGATTAAAAGATCACTAATTATTGATCCTAAAGATGTGATCTCTGGATGATGAAAGAATAATCAACCACCTTTTCAGTTATGTGAGAATGTTCTGATCCTTGGATCAACACAAAAGTACTGGAAACCAGCCCAACATTTCTAAAGTTCTACACAGTTCTCCTCAGGTTGGCGCTAATTAAGAGAAAACAATAATTAACGAACACCTGTACTACCTCTTCCACTTGGAGAGCTTCCTGTACTCAAGAAACATTCTAACTAACATTTGTGAATTGGTTTCTGGACACCTTGGAAATTAAATCTCCTCCTGCCGTTTTAATGCTTGCACTTCAATTGATGTGGCAGCTTACAATATAATTCAGTAATAAGTCAAAGCAGAAAATTTCTGTTAATGCATGAAAGGGAAACGCATCTTGAGTCCCGAGGTCATTCTGTGCGAAACACTACGGCATACCACTGCGGCCATCACTCTACCGGACCCCAATCATCTCTTCCTTCAAACAATTTTCTAAAGAAGCACTACTGGACGTATCTAAAACGTGATGGGAATGAAAGCCTTCTGTTGTTCCGCCCCCTTTTTTCCCCCAAAACGGCTATGCCTTTGAACCTGTGACATTTTTCTAGCTGGACTTCCAGCCTAAAAGTGACGAAATAATGATAGGGTGGCTCCATATTCCCTTCAGCTGATTATATGCACACAACATGAGAAGTTCCCAAACACCACACTGTCTCTCTTTTTTTTTCCACTATTACTGGTTGTCATGGTGCCCATCAGAGTGAGTATCCACGGTAACCTACTTCACTTCTCCCAACAAGAAGGGTGTGATTAATGTGAGCAAAGTCAACAAGGTGATTGCTGTTGTGGATGAACAAGGTATTTGTAGTTTGTGAATAGCGCGCGTGTGTGTGTGTGTGTGTGTCTGTGTGTGTGTTACTCAAGCAGGGAACATGCAACCGCAGCAGGACAGTGTCATTTAGCACAGCTGCTAGCAAGAAATTCATTTGGCATAGCTAGAGAGGAAATGAGGAACATTAACGCCTAATTTGTAATTAAAAGAAATTGTTCAAATATCTCAATATGACACACGGTTATATTTAAGCACTCCCCATAGACAAAGGTGATAGATGGTAGACATTTTCAGGAGTAAATTTATATTTTGTATTTATAGACATAAATTAAAATGGTACATTAGATGAGATTAAACAATTTGTCAGTTATAAATATTACAATTTAAATTACATAATTAGAACTAGACTAATCACACATTAGACAAACTCAGATTCAAAAGTTCGTACTATACAGTACAGTCGGTAAGCCTCAGAATATGGTTGTCATTTAGGTGCCATAAAATAAGCATCATTGTAATTTGCATAAACACCAAGAACAACATGAGGCACTTTTCAATGATATATTAATACTGTGGGGAAAATCATCTAAAATGAACAAAGATTATATTAAATGATCTCACTCTCCATTCAGTAAGGTCTGCCTTCATTGCAGGCAATTATATATGCATGAATTGTAAGAGGAAAGAGCACAATAATAAGAAAGCTTTTTCATGAACGAGTTAAAGACAGGCCACCCTCATCGCGTTGTATAATCTAACTTTGATCTAATGCATGTAAATCTTATGACTTAAGAGGCAGAAGGTGAGCTTTTTCCTACCTTCTCCTGAGCTTTGTGAACGGTGCCAAGTACATAATTCTAAAAGACTTACATACAGGGGGAGCATGGTGGCTCAGTGCTTAGCGTTATTGGTTCACACCTCCAAGATTTGGGATTCAAATCCTACCGCTACTCTGCATGTGTGAAGTTAGGGGGGGAACCTGCAAAGCACGTGCCAAGTCAAAAGACAGGTGGTTCAGTCTGTGTCGCTCAATGACTTAGGCACCCATCAAGAGTGTGCCCCATAACCTGCATGGAACAGACTCCAGGCAACACTGCTGAGGACAAGCTGTTTGTAAAATGGACGGATGGGCAATGTTTGAAGTGTGATCCTAAATGATGTCTCAACAGAAGAGTCTCTGTTTTCTCTGTGCCCCCCACTGTCAATATGGTGTATCTGAAATATGTATCTTTCCAGCTGAACAATTCATCTGATATGGCCTGATTCGTGCCTTTTTAAACTGCTTCTCTTGGCTTAATTTGCAAAGCCAACAGAAAAGTACCTAAAGGAGCAATTATCTTTTTCAAATGACACAAGCTTAACCCCTTAAAAACAGAATGGGGCTGGTTTCTAAAACAACAATTAAACCTAATCTTAGACTAAATCACACTCTTTAAGGGACAGTCTGGTAAAAAAAAAAAAAAAAAAAAAAAAAAAAAACAAATTTGGGATCATCTTGTCCTCTTGTTTCTGTGGCTGTTAACAAGACTAGCATGCTACAAGCTCACAAAAACAGAATGTGACTTCATTACTACACGAAAGAAAGCACCAGGTGAATAACAGCATGTATTAATTTTACCTTTCACCAGACTGTCCCTTTAAGAGGGTGATTTAGTCTAAGATTAGGTTTAATCAGTGTCTGAGAACTTGGCCCAAGATCTCCATTCATTCTTAAAATAAATACACAATATTATTTTGTATCAATAACTTTGTTGTCTTCTGAGCAGCCTATGCATGATTTACCAATCAAAATATGTTTCTGAAGCCAGTCAATACCTTTTATGTTCTACTAATTTGACACAGAATTCAAGGAAATATCCAGACTGAGAGTAAAGTGGCAAGCATAACCTAGAAGTTTACCTTGGATAAGCCAGATAAACTGAATCATCATGAGAAAAAAAATAGAAAAATAAAAAAGTAGAAAACCATCTTAAAAATCAGACACAGCATCATGTCTGAGAGCTTCTTTCTCTGGATTATTATTGATTTGGAGGTGGTTGTTATATTCTGTTAATTGTTATAGTCCAATTCTCATATTAAAATTCTCAAGGGACTATGGACTTTGGTTTGCCTTTTCAAAAAACATATGATTGTTACCTTTCATAATTACAATTACACTGCAACTATAAATAATTTTCATAACTGTGATCACTAATGCCTTTAAACAGTTTTTACACACAAACAGCATGCTACAGCATAGTATTTTACGTATAAATAAAGGATAAAACGCGATTCTTGTCTTCTATACCAGCATTCTCCCTATTAATCTTTATCAGAAATTTGGCGTGCTCATCTTCAGTCCCACCTCACAATCCACAGACATACACCATAATAATTGCCCGGTGCCCGAGCAGTGACTGATGACTCCAGCAGATTGTAGAAATCCATGCGACAGCACGGGGCTTTGGAGCCCCACGTGCCGGACCACTCACGTTACCCATTTCGCTTGCATGGCGATGGATCCCACGGCTGACTGCCACCTCTGTTATTTCATGCAAATAACAGCTTCCTTCTGGAACATTATTCAACGACTAAGCAAATGCCAAGAATCAAATTATTATATAGTTGATAATGTTAAAATGTCCAAAAGGCAGATGGGAACAAATAAAGACCAGAGGCCCCAGTATAGTACATAACAACATGGCTCGTATTCCTGTTTCTTTATGTTTTTTTTTTTTTAGCACTTGACAATAATAATATCATCCATATAAATTTGTCCAGGCGATTTTATTCTCTGCCCCAGTATTTTTTTAAAATAATTTTTACTCATTATCAATTTAAAATAGCCCATTATAAATCAAAGGATGCCATCTTCATCACTAATGGCACAAGCATTGCTGCATAGACAGTGCTGTTATATATTATATCACGAGCCCTGGGGATCGACGACGTGAACGGCGAGAACGGAAGGAAAAAGAGCTGAAGTGCGATTATCAGCACACTCGTCTCACATCGTCCCTTCATACCTACTTGGCTTGTTTACACCCCAAGCACCTCACTGTACAGAGTCGCATGAACACAGCCAATAAAAGCCACATGGAACTCCTGATCTACGCTTGCTCCGTCCCCCACCCCAACTGCAGGTGGTTCCCCCCCCCCCTTTTTTTTTTTTTTTAAAACGCACCGACGTCCCATTTCTCCCTATTACTGACATCAGAAACACAAGAGAGAAAAAAAAAACACCACACACACACACACACACACACACACACACACACACACACACACACACGAAGATCCAGGTACATGGAAAAACCTTCATGTTGTTGGAAACCTGCCCCTTATTAGTGATTTTTTTTCCCCCACTTCTGCCTCTTTTCTTGTTCGCCAGGAAAGTGCGTCTGATAACTCAAATAAGGCTACCGCACCTACTGTAGAGACCACAGATATTTCTGAGGAACTAGAGTGCTGTAATTAAGTGGTGACAAATTTCTGCCTCCCCTCCTCTGTGTGTGGGATGCCTTGACAGCAAACCACACGGATTTCAATAGGCAAGGCGCACACTCCGACAGGAATGGAATATCTATAAAGAGGGATTAACAGGATCCACAGGAGAAGATTTGGCTTCTGTGACTTTTCCTAGCACACTCTACGTTGTAAGATTGACTCCGTGATCAATACAGCATGGCCTACTTCACACTATTGTGACAGGTTAGTGCAGACGTAATGCCAAAAAAAGATAACTTTCAAAGAAAATAAAACAAGCTGTTAATAGACTGTCAGGCCAAATTAAACCCTTCCCCCAATAAAAACGCGTCCAGCTGAAATTCCTCTATTTTTTTTACTCCTCACTCCAAAGTCCTGTTGAGAAGAAAAAGTGTTAAAAATGCAGAGATCGGCTGTTAGCGGGTGGAATCTTTAATCGCCGATTATCATTACTCACGCCTGTTGAGTCAAAGCAACTCTGTTGCTAAGCTTCTTCATCTGTCGCCCCCACCATCGACTTCACGGGGAACAGAAGCGAACGCTCTCATTCACGCAGGCGACGTCTAAGTCCCTCTATGGCCGAAGACTCACCTAGCACTTATGCTGCAGTCAGTCCTGGAAAGTCCTTCTGTCAACTGCATGGGCAGGTCTGATGCAAAATCAGGGCCGCAATCTTTTGGGCTAATGCTCTTGCAGTTCTGGGATACAAGGCCAATAGTTTGACTCTAGGACTGGTTAGAGAAGGAGGATGTATGGCAGCACCAAACAGGTAGATTTTGGTCAGCTTGCAACGAGTTGCACCCGTTTCTTAGATGAATCCAATAACGCTATTTGGTGGCAGGTTATAAATCCAGTCTGTCGGACAGGATGCACGTTTGAATTTTAATGTCTTCCAGTTATAGTGAATATTTACTTTTGTTATCATTCCTACAGCTAGAATGATGAGGGTAGGGGTGATTCTAAAATGCTGACGAGCAGACAGTAGAAGCTATAAGCTTCATGAATCTTACCATCTAGGATAAACAAGCATGTATGCTGCTTACTTACAAAAGCTGGAGGTATTTGATTTCTTATACTGAAGAACATACGAGAGTGACCAACCCCCTTATACGCTGAAATTGTCCAACCTCTAGATAACCTTTTTCAGTGTAGAAATGCCCAAGCACCACCCCCTCCCCCTGTCAAACATGTTGGGTCTTCAGTTCATTCTTAATGAGATGCACACAGGAAGCTGAAACTGACTCACTGTATGTGTCACGCTGCAGACTCTCAGTGGTTAGGCTACTTTATAATGACTGCAGTGAGGTCCTGCTCCTTCTACACTTAAAGGAAGGATTGATGAAGTCCACCGTTTTCAGAAAAATCTTTTCCTAAAGGAGGAGCCAACTGGCTCGGAAAGTCATATCGCCGCCCAGTACCCTGTTGGATTAATGTTAAAATGAAGGCTATATCCATCTTGCATGTTTTACTTAGGCCGCTGTCACTCTCTGGCCCATCTTAATATTTCCTTCCCCTTCCAGAAATTGCCTGAAGCAAAATGAGACCTGTAACAGGTGTGCAACAGGAGTGGTGCTGCTATGCGGGAGAGAGACGACTCGCTTGGTGGCTTCCAAGAACGAGAAAATCACCGGTGCATCTGGACAGTTTCCCCAAGGGCATCGGTCATATTAACAACACTGGTCACGCTCAGGGATCAGCCAAGATGAAATCAAGGGTCAGAAAAAACATGTTGAGTTGAGTTAATGATCATTAGCAGATGGGGAGTGGGGGACGAGCCCAACTGAAGCCTCAAATACCAGATGGACAACACAGCTGCAGAGATTCCCATGGTAGCAGATTTAAGGTTACCATCAAGATTCACAGCTGATATCTTCTTAGAGAACAGGAGGTTGAGGGTGCCTAAACATCTAGGCACATGCTGAAAGGCTAAAAATAAATTTAAACTCTTGATTCATCAACAAAAAACAGCAGCAAAGCCAACATCTCACATGCCGGTACTAATTTATAAAAACACAAAGTGATTAGTGAACCTATTTACCACAGACCAGTATGTAAAATAGATGACCAAAATGAAGAAATATTGCAAGTATAAAAAAAAAAAAAATCTAACCACATCAACTTGAAAACAAAATACTCCAAACTGAGACTTTTACGACAAATTATACCTATCCTGAGAAAAAGAGCTAGTAATGGGTTCAGAATAATAATAAAAAACTACGGCCTCATTATAAATGTGCTCTAGAATTACATACAGTATATTAACCCTGTTATGCCTTTAAATAACCCGTGTTGTGCATTATTCATGCATATATGCAACAAAGGCAGGCATGTAGATGAAGATGGCTGACAGCTTGGCGAGTACTGGAGGTTATGAGCTGCCTTTCTGCAGACAGAGAACGGAAATCTGGTGGAGCTACACTCATGTGCAGCCTGTAAGCCTAGACATACGTTTGGCCGGCTGTGGCTTAGTACAGAAATGCCACTCCACCCTTTAATGTCAAACATCTCCAAACTGATCTCTGCCATCCAATTAGAAGTAAAAAGCAGATCCCCAAAACATTCCAGAGGCCTGACCTGGTTATCGTGAGCACGACGGTTCCTCGCGAAGCCGTTACCTAATAAGAATGAATCTCGTCCCTGCAGCAGCGGAGGGAAACTGCAGCCACTGACATTAATTGGCTTAAAAATTCCCAGCATACCGCTGGCAGCCGAGCACAGAGGGGTGCATTTGGTGTGGAATTCCGATCTATTAAACCAGTGACGCTGTGTATTTTCGCAGTTAGCGTGACCCTCTGTGACATTTTCTTCCTCTCAATAACGAGACCGACGACACTCGATCCACATGCCACATACATTTCGAAACCACCGAGGAGCCATATGCCGGATGTTTCTGGAATCCTTGGTACAAATAACTGGGACTGGGCATGACAAAATGCTCAAAAGACTAAAGATATATTTTTGGTGCAGAAAAGTGATTCCCTGAGACTCAGTTCAATTACTATGCAATATTGGTTCTGGAAGACAGGTGCACAGGTGACGTATGAGGGGAAGAAAGCCCATCACCCTGCAGGGTTACCTTTGTCAGGCTTGTTTCTGCCCCCCACCTTCTGTACTGCCAGGCAGACACACATCACAAAAGGCAGGCCAGACCACATACATCAGAGGAGAGTCTCCATGGGCCAGTACCGTCAGCGAGCCAAAGGGGAGGTTGTCATTTGTCATCAAGAAGCGTTATTCTACAGGGAAGCCTTCACAACTGCAGTGACCCAAAATCTACTGCTTTGGATATTTATGCATTGCTTGTAGCATGTTTTGCGTGGCACTATGGCCCAGTGCCTCACACCCCCCAGAGGCTTCAAATCTCAGCCCTTATTTGTAAAATGCTCTCCCTCTGTTCTGTAGATTTTATCCAGACATCCAGGTTTCCTACCACAGCTTAAAAAAAATACGCAAATTGGCATCACTAAATTTCCAGTAGAGTGTGTGTTTGTACCTTGTTTATATTATGTTGTGGGTATAAAATGTCCCCAGGAGGTGGTAAAAAAAAAAAAAAAGTCATTTTTATCCTGCGGGGACACAACAAATGTCATAAAGCAAATAATAAAATTGTTTTTTAAAGTTCAATTTGTATACAAATCTGCGAAGGCAATCAAAAATCCAAAAGAGCCAAAAGTTTTGTATTTTGTTGGTTCACTTATGGTTAAGGTTGGGTAAGGATCAGGGTTGTCATAGTTAGGATTAGACTTAGACCCATAGAAATGAATGGAAGGTCCCCACAAGGTTAAAAACACATATGTTGCACGCGTCTGCGCATACTCTTCGATGCCCTCCTAGGACTCCTTTGCCTTGTACCCTATCCTTTCTGCTTTGGCCTCCAGGCCCTCCTAAACCCTGTATTGCTTTGGTGCTTTCAATATTTATGAACATAGCACCATTGTCCCTTGAACCCTGCTCCCATGCCTACATCCAAGCCCGTTCACGGTCCCCTTCCACTCCGCGAGAGACCTAACCAAACGAGGCCTGTGCATACATTACACAAGCAGCGTGGCGCGTGATTCACAGTACCCCACTCCATTTCACAGGCGGCCCTGCCATGTGTCACTGCAGCAGACATGAGAAGACACGACCATATCTCAGCATGTGTACACACTGCAGACAGGATGCAAGATACAAAGAAGGACGATTTTAGACGGCTCCCATGAGGAAAAGCGAAGCAAATATAAACCCTTCGTTACTCCTTATATGGGTCTCCTGCTGGCTTATGGAGCAAAATATCCACTTAAAGCTGTCTGTCATGGGGATGTCACTCCTGATCACCTGACCAACCCCCATTGGCTCCAGGTATCTCTCTCCTGCGTCATCATTTGCTTCTCCTCTCAGCCCTGACTTTACTCTCGCTGCCCTGCCTGGCCCCAACTTCAGTACATAGCTAAAGGAGAATTTTGATGTTCTTTCATGTTCGGGTAAGACTGCCGAGAAGCTTTGTTGCGTTGAACTGCATGGATAGCTATCGGTATCTTTTTTTACCCCAGACTTGGGCCATTTTTACAAGCAAGGCACAGCAAGAGTGTCATAGTTAGCTGCAGCCTCGTGGATATCCGCCCACCATTGATTTGATTCAGAGAAACAAAAAGTAGTACAACAATCCCAAAAAATGTGAGGTTATGGGTCAACTGACAGGGTCCTCCTGGTCTCAGAAAAGGGAACATTCTTCTTGGTACAGCCCATTTCATCATTAAATGATAAAAAAAATAACGTGGTGATGACAGAGTTTTTGTGACAATCTCATTCCATCTAACGAGGGGGAAACAAATTTGCACTTTGGTGTGACACACCAAGAAAAAAAGACAAATCGGGCTGTAAGGAGTTTGTGGAGGAATAACTCTCCCTTTCTCACTTCCCTTAACCTCATTTGCATTTTGTGAAATGATTAAAAGAAAACGCAGACTTTGGTTTGATTCCAAAAGCTCTAGAGTCCCCAAGATGCCATCAGTTTCAGAGCGAGAGAGTGAGGGAGACAGAGAGCAAGAGAGGGAGAGCAGGAGAGAGAGATGGAAAGAGAGCGCAAGAGAGAGAGAAAGAGAGTCGGGGACAGAGATGACTCTCCCTGATGGTTGACAGAAGCTACTCAGACATTGCACATCAAGGTTGCACAGCGCACTGAAGAGTACAGATAACACCAAGTAAAAAAAAAAAAACCAAAATTACAAAATACGTCATTTTTGTTATCACTGTCTTTATGACATACATTACATTGAGGTTAAGCATTTGCATTGCCCCAAGTCTCCAGGAAAATAAAACATAGCTACAACAAACTACAGGAGAGTGAAACATTAAACATTTGGTAACACCTGATCTAACGCCATGTCACATTTGCCATTCAACACCTGTCGTCAAGCAAGAATTTTAAGTGGCCACCTCACTACATCTGAGAAATGTTGCAGAAATGAAAGACTGTGCTTCTGTACTTCATCCAAGAGTGTCAGGCTGCTTTGAGTAAAGGTAGACTATCACCACATCCCATACCAATGTGTTAGCACACTCATGCAGGGCAGCCATTTTGCACCTGAACGCCCATCACACATCTGTTGTGGTGAGAATGCCGGGATCTAATTTGTCAGTCAGACCGCGGATGATTAAACGGCCAGATTGAGAGAGCCTGCATGGGAATTCGGCCAACCACGGGGGCATGTCGTTGACGCCTGGTGGGCAGCAGAGAACAAAGTATGACCGGCATGTCCCAAAATCCTGAGCTCTCAGCCTTTTGCCCAAAGGCACTCTATGACGAATGGAGGAAAGCTAAGCTTTGCCAAGTCTATGTCTACAAGTTCCCAGCTTAACGTTTTATTTTAAAGCAGGGCCGATTGGAACCAGCTATACTAAACTGTTTAACCTCCACAAGAATCCTAACTAATCACTGTTTAACTAGTATTTCTCATAGATCAGCTCTTCACATAGAGAAACAACTGTCCACTGACTGACGCAAGACATTTCTGTGATGCTTAAAGGGAGAACGATTTGCTGTATTTGTTAAGGTGTCATCTTTAGCATTGGCCAAGACTTAGCTCCCTATAAGTGAATTGTCAGGTTAAGTGTAAGGTAAATGAAAAAAGTATACTTGTTCCTTAAATGCCTAGTTAGGCACTTCTAAGACAGATAGTATGTACAAATATAAGTTAAAAACAAAAAGCTTGTTTCGTCAAAATAAACATCTGCAAGGTTCTCTTCGGGCACACGGACAACTACAGAGAATAAAGATTATGCAACCGAACAGCCGTGTCAGCTTGTGTAATTATAAGCAGTCCGAAAGGTCACGTACAGTATGGGAGAAGCCATAATGTAAAACTGCTGCCAGTCAGTGTAATTGACTTATGTATGAAGGGTGATTCAGAAATGCTATGTTTGCTCTATTGTAATATTCTATACGGAAGGTCGGAGCTCACCCAAGACATTTAGCCTTCTGGAAGAGAGGAGAGAAAGAAACACGAGGAAGAGCATGGTCAACATTTGGCACCTTTCACTATGACAGTTTAAGGCCCTGACTGCAGCTACCTGTGGCTCCGATTGAGTCTGAAGGTTTAGGGATGGGGCATCGGTGAAACGAGGCAAAAACAGCAAGTCATCTAATTGTTGTTCATCAGTTCATAGAGAGAACCTCCCATGGGTTACAGTGGCCTCCTCTCAAAATCGGGTCTTACAGATCACCTCATTTTTGTTTTGCCTCATTATTTGTCAGAGAGCCATTATTCAACTGTTCTGTTCATGAGGAGGAGATGTCATGCCTCAACCGTTTGGACTTTTACTGGAATTGTGTTCCTGCTGGACCATCACCCACTGGAGCCGTTTTTAGCCTCTGTTCCCACATCTACTGCCCAGGGTCTGCTGAAAAACGTCCTCATGCTGAAGCCTCTCCTCAGTCCCATTCCACCCAGAGGGAAACTTAAACCAAAGGCTGTACGTACATTATGCAAGCAGTGTGGCATGTGATGTAACATCCCTGCTTTTCTCACAGTACCCCCCCCCCCCGTACCACAGGCAGCCCTGCTACGTGTCACTGCTGCAGACAGGGGAAGACACGACGGCATCACAGCATGCGTATGAAACACAGACGCGGCTGGAGGGCAACACTTCATAGGTGGAAGATTTTAACTCGCTTCTGTGAGAAAGAAAAATACGAGAAAACTTCACTGGCCCCTTTCAATCCTTATATGCTTCGCCTGCCCACACAAGCACCGAATGAACACCACAAGTTACCTGTCACAAGGGTGTGACCACAAATCTTCAGACCCTGCCCCCTTTTCCTCTATACAGCTCATTTCAGCATTTTTATTGGCTCCTCCTCCCAGCAGTGACTCCGCCCCTGGCTGGCCACACTGCACTGTGTGGCCCACTACAGGCCTTAATTAAGTGGCGTGGCAGGACATGGTAGTCCCCCCTCAGAGGAAGGGGAAATGTCTGGGGAGCAGGTCAACAAGCCTGTCGTCTGTTCTTGGATCCCCATGGGCTCATCCTCCTCATATACACACAGGTGAGGATGATGAAGATGTGGGGGAGGCAGCACGCCGTACTGTGAAAAAGACCACAACGTAAGAGGAGACGCACTCCACAGATTCCGGCCGGGTGATCGGTTTGAGTCCCGGTGCGGACAGGCAGCGGCAGCTCACGGCGGAGAAGAAAGTTCAAAAACAAGAACTGAAAGGCGTACACTTCAGAAGGGCTGACAGGTCTGCGTCTCGACAGCTGATTCAAATCCCAGGAGCGGAGATGGTTTGCACAACTCAGGGCTGCCTGTCCCTACCTACCCACTCAGATGGCGCGTGGCCATGGTACAGAGGGACGGGTTTCTGAAACGCACTCGAGTCAAGCGAAGTGCTACCCTCCACCACGATCTTGCTGGAATTTTCTTGCCTCTCCAAGACGCGCGCGCATTTTATTTCCCTGCAGACGAGGCAGGGCTGCAGTCTGGAGCGGCTCTGGCGTTACCACCCTGCTCTTCGCGACGATTTCGAGCCGCTCGCGAAACGCGCGCACAGGTCCGGCGCACAAGGTGCACACACAGAGAAACACAGCGATGTGCGCAGTGACACACGCGCACACACTCATAACGCAAAGCGGTGGGCGCATGAATGCACGCACACCCACAAGCATGCATTATGTCACTCCAACACATATCGACCAAAAAAAAAAAAAAAAAAAAAAAAATCCTATATCACCCCCACCCTCCCCCCCCCCCCCCCCGCCCCATCACCCAACACCCCCCCCGGCTCGTTCGTCCGCGGCACCCTACCCACGCCCCTCACCCCCAG
>JAACJT020000086.1:19250235-19288266 GCA_009936485.2 Gymnarchus niloticus | reverse complement strand
TGAAAGAGAGGAGCGGGGGTGGGGGCGCGGGGAGCGGGGTGGGGGGGGGGGGGGGGGGGGGGGGGGGGGACGTTAGGCAAATTACAGCCGCTGAATCCCTAATGAAGCCCGCCACGTTTGTTCAGTTGGCCTGTCAATTTCGAGCACCACCCGGGGGGAGGTATCGTCATGAGGCCTGCAGGGAGGGCATCTCCCTGGAGCCCAGGCGCTAAACGTAATTACAGCTTTCCCCGGCGGTGCATGTGATATTTCCCCTTGATCTAATTTGCAATCTGGCAGTTTATTGTGTGCCATTTTAGTGTCTCTCCGTTGGCCAGGCGAATATCACCCCCTCATAATTCTTTATAACGTCATTAATGCTGTTAGCGTCGTGGAACATATTTGAAATAAAGCAGCCAGGCAGGGATGCATAGGAATATATATATATATATATATATATTTTTTTTTAATTTAACTCCCCAGCACCACCGTCTTTCGGATTCTGCTTCTAATTAAAAATCATTTCCAGGTTAAAGGCTTACGAGCGGCGTCGTAGATTAAGGAACACGTGCCTTGACTCGGCTGAACGTATCTGACAGGAAGACCAGGGGTTTTTAACGAAGACAATGGCAGGTCATAATAAGAAAGATGGGTGAAAAATAACACAGAATTAATTTCTTTTATTAAATAGGTTGTTTTTTTTAGTCTGCTTCCTCCATTGTCTGCTTTTCAGGGGTTTTGGCCTGACGTATAGAATTTACTGCCGTATTCGTGGGCTGCAGGATGCCCCTGGGTAATGAATGCTCCATTAACCCAGACAAAGATGGTTACCGTCAGCCCCTGTTGGCTGTGGTTAGTGTGGTGGACCTCAATTTACCCAATGCCCTAAGGTCGAGAAGCTGAGCGATATCCAACAGCAGTCAGAACCACGGTTCCTGGAAATACCCGGACGTTTCCCAGTCTCTCTGCTACTTCTGCATGGAAATAGCCAGATTAAGGTGCCAGAGAAAATAGTTGGCATTTTGAAGTCCTGCCCCTGATGCTCTGTGTGACCTTGTTGGTGGAGACGAATGAGGTGGGCGGTAGGAGGCGTGGCTTAATGAGACAGTAGCACACTTAGCCGCATGTGATCGTCCAATGATGGATGACCGGCGGCTCGCCCCGTCGCTGTCCCTCAAGGACCTGACAAGGTCTTAAGTGGGCAGCTACAACAGGTGCTAAAACCAGGACTTGGCTAACCTGACAACACACTGTGGGGGGGGAGCAACTCCAAGCAAGTCAATAACGGTCTCTTGTTTTTCGCGTGCCCTTACCTGGCAGCTTTTCATTGTTAAGTCAGGTTAAGTGCCTCGAACTTAAGGGAGGAGGTCTGATTATCCTGTCCTCAGGCGGGATCATGTCTTCTCTGTGGGGTAAATCAGGGTGTCTTCACATTCACACATTCCTGTCTTACATCAAAAGGAGCGACACCCCCCCCACACTGGAGCTCCTCCCTGTCCTTTCCATCACAGGAGTGCAACCTGACCTGATTTCCACAACCACACCCACCCCCCCCAACCGCCTTCTTGCAGGTACCTGCTTGACATAGCTTGCATTGCTGGGCGGATTAGACTGATGTAGCCGATTGTGCTGTGTGACTTAAGCCCCCTCCCAACTGCACACCTGTACCCAGGTAAATGCGACGCCCAAGGTTTAATAACAACCGTGTACCCCTCTTCACTCCGGTTCCTATTCCTCTGCTTCCCTCCTGTCCCTCCCGGCGGATCCAGGACATTTTCTCCTCCATGAAGTAGCAGCTGTGACATATATCATTAATGTGTCTTGAACATTATTAATGTGATCAAAGTTTTGTATAAGAGAATGACTGTCATTGTTTTGCTTCAGATAGTCTACCCCTGTAACCTTAAAAATCGCTTTAGATGTTAAACAAAGGAATTATTTGATTAGTTGAAAGTGTAGATACTAAATTTAATTTGATGGTTAAACAGCTGGCATGGCTCTTGGTGGGACATTGAGTTTGACCTCAGTTTTGTTCCTGACAAAGTTGTGGTTGAGGATTTTTTTGGAAGATTGTCCACCAGTCACAAATCTTTTGTTGGTTTGATGATTTAAGAATAATATACCAATTATTATAATGCATTTGTGGGGTCACTATGGAAACAGAGACAGTAAGAAATGACAGCCTTAGCATTGGATGATGCTCAGTTGTCCCCGGGTCTCCAGACCTCCAGAGAACGAAGGGCACCCGACATCCAGAGGGGGTTAAAAGGAGGCTGTTATGTATTGCTGATGGTTTATAATTCACTCCTAAACCTCAGACTAAATTACACGGGCCAGTGGGACGAGCAGGATGAGAGAGCCAGAATCAAAGGAGTGAACCTCCTGCCAGTGAGGGCGGCCCCATCCCGGGGTTCACTCACGCCCTATTTGAAACAGATGTGGGTCTCCGGTCCTGTCCGTCACTGCCCGGGCCTCCACGACACACCGGAGAGATAAACGCCGACGGGCTCAGGGAGGGGGCCATGCGTTCTCTTCACAGTGGAGACCCTCCCTTTCAGCCCCCGCGTAACCCTGGGGGCAGATCCTGTGGCTACGGGGGCATTGGTTTTGCCTCTTCTCTGATTTTGCTCGAAACCCCACAGTGAATATGTTTTTTTTTTTACTTGCCCCTACGGTGGGATATTTACTTTCCGACAGAAGGAACGAGTAAGCGAAGTAAAAAGGGGGGGGTCTCGTTTTTATTAAAGTAGTAGGGTGAACTCCAGATACAGAATGTGGGGTAACAGAACCAGGGTGGAAACACGGGTCTTGTCGTGCCTCCTGGGCAGTAAGAGAGCCGTTTGTTATTCATTCTTGGGATTTTGTTTGCATTCTCTCATTCTTTCATCGTGGAAATCGATTCTGAAGCCTGCTGTAGTGATGCCGGTTCTTCTGAAATTCGAACGAAAGCCTGCGATCTCCGGGAATGCAATTTGCCTCCCGGTGTTCCCGGCGAACACGGCACACTTCTGCTCACATCCGGGTGAGAGTCAAACGTGCAATTCGCCTGAAACAGAACGTAAACAAGCACCTGTCGTAGAGGCGGACCCTACCGACGTATGACAAAACAACAAGTGTTCCTGAAACCTGTCAGGAACTGTAAATGTCTTTTGTATGTGGTCATGATTCCTGGCATGTGAAATTACATGTTTTTTCTGCCTCTAAATTCCCCATTAAAAACTCATTAATTACTGCCTTCTTCATTGATTTCAAGAGCAATAATTATATTGCTGAAAATTACAACTGAAGAAATAATTACATAAATTACCTTTTCAATGCAATTTATGAATATTTATGTATTCGCTAATAAGCAATTCTATTTCTTCATCTGAAATTTTCAGTTGAATGATGAAATAATTTTGTCATTCTTTACTTTTTTAATAATTGGCCAGATGTAATAGCTGTTTGTTGCTGCTGCGTGTTGTTTTTGAAAACAACGCTGGCATAAAGACAAGTTTTTTGTGCTCCCTCCCCTCTTCCCCATCCCTCCCCCCCACCCCCAAGATGCGCTATAACTGTGACGGCTTTGTTACTCTGTGACTCATTCACAGCAGCTCTCATCAGAGGGACGCCAGCGCATTCCAGCGTTAATGTCCCCCCCCCAGTGGACAGCCCAGGTCCTATGAAGGAACCTCTGGTACAAACTAAACACCAAGCCAGCATCGCCCAGGTGACTCCCCAAGTGGAGCCGACGATGCTTCTACCAAAAAACTGAGGCTGGTGGCCAACTGGCAAGATCCAAGTTCAGCAGTGTGCATGAGTGTTGGCAGTGGTGGTGTGTGCGTATGGGTGTACATATGTGTGTGTGTGTGTGTGTGTGTGCGTGGGTGTCGCTGGGTCATAACACAGCAAGCCGAGGTGCAGCTACTGACCGTGCCACCGTGTCTTGGGGCTGTCCGGAGCACTCACCTTTCTCCCCCTCCTCTCCGCTGGACACCGCAGGGCAGAGCCGCGGAGGGGGATGACTGCAGCCGTTGCAGCTGAAGTTCGTCCGCGCTGCTTGTTGAATGCAAACGGCCCTGGCGGGGAGGGAACTGAGGAAGAGCGAACACTGGTGAACCCGTGGGCCCCTTTGCCGCAATCGACGGGGGTCTCTCTGCCCCTACCCCCCCAGCTCAGCGGCGGCTTCGCGGAGCAATGGCAGAACTCTGCACACTGGAAGGTGCGCGGTCTGGCTTGGTCGCTCTGCACAGTGCTTAAAGGAGAACAGCCTGCCACCTCACTCAGAGGGGAAGCCACTCCCACCACCCACCCTCCTGCCTACCACAATCAATCAACTGAGTGACTCATCAGGAGCCAGCCTATCGCAGGCATCGGGAGGTAGGGCCTGGCTGAATTCACGAGGCTAGGCACTGTGGTTGCAGCGCTTTGGCTATCAGAAGGAGAGGCAAAAGACAGTAAAACAGAAAACAGTCTCTTGGTTAATGTTTTTTGGTTACTGGATTTTTCTGACAGATAATGTGGCAGAGAACCAGGTCCCATAAACAAGCAATGCAGTCTTTCTAAAGTAATTCACTACAAACCGCTATGTTAAAAGACCTCAGATACATTACTCTTATGTTTCCAATAGGCCTCAACAGTGTGTTTTTACCCACTCGATTCACTCCCACAGTATTTAGGAAGCATACAAGCTGATAGGCTGCCCCCCAGTTGAACAGCTGGCCCGCCCTCTTGTTGATATGCTTCACAGCTTCTTTCTGATTTTGTTTTTTTTAGCAAATGTACCTGATTAGGCTTATCTCTCACCCTAATTAAACTAATTTAGCCCTGATCCTTATGCTGAGGTTTGCAATGACTTAAAAACATCAGAAATTCCTGCTGAGCTGTAGCCTTTCAGCAATACACAATAGACACCTGGCCTTGTAGCCTCTCTGGACATATACATAATGAAAATGGTAGATAGTCATGGCGTGATGTGTATATTTGTCTCAAAGGCAGAGTCAATGCAACTACAGACTATATGAAGGGGTGCATGGGTCACGTGTGAAATGTCATGTATGCTGCCTTTGCTTCTCCTGTTTTAAATAAAATTATTACACCAGAAGTTAATGGATCCAGACTTTCGTCCTCCTGCACTGTCTAAATCCTGCTAATTTCATAGGCCCTTTAAAGGGAGACACCAGGACCTACTGGGATTGGGAAAAAATCAGTAGCAGAAACTGGGAGAGCCACTTCAGGCTCTGCAGGGCAGGGTGAGAGACAAACCCCTTTTCTGACCACTACCCCTGGCTGCCCACCCCCCAATCTATTCAACACATTTGATCTCAAGGCAATTTGCACAAACAATTCCAGAGACACTCGTGTAACTGCTTGGCATTCTGAAAATGTTCTCTGCGAATACGTTTTGATCATTTTTCCTTGAGCAAAAAGTTTGTCGCCTCATCTGTGAGATTTAGGAACCACTTAAGCCCAAATTACAGCTTCTAAATTATGCCACATGAGTAAATACAAAAATGCAAGACAAAACTACGATAAAATGTCCTTAAAATGAATTGTTACAAGGCATGAAAACACACATGTTAACATGCATTCATGCAGTCATAGGGAAGGGATAAACTCAATACCTCTCATCTTACCTGCCACTTCACTCCTACTTGAAGTCATTGATTGGCACCAGAGGGTTTAGTCACAGTCCCACTGAGGCTGAGGCCAGTGACAATACCTGGGAAGAAGACAGCCATCACCCAGGTGTGAATGGAAGGGTGTGATCCATTATAATATTCTCAACACACCCAATACAATATTATAATACACCCATTTTAAATGATCTTACTTGTCTGTTTTGCTGTCAACGCGCAGCAAGTGGAGCGATCAAACAATAATACACTTTATGTTTTAACCAGAACACTTAACTTCCCATCCATCTGTGTTTTATAACCACTTATTCAGCAGGAGGTCAGGGAGAGCCCATCCCAGGGAGTACAGGGCTGGAGACACTCTGCGATGGGATGACGGTCCATCGCAGGGCGGCAACATCCATACAGAAACGGTGCCGGAAATGCAGCGGTGACAATTCAATTACACTCGAGCCCCTGGACTGCGAGAAGAACCCAAAGGAACTGTTCTAACATTGGGAGAACATGTAAACTCCACGGGCATGTACATACAGTGCTAGACACCAAACCACACACCAGTCAGACTGTTTTGTGGAATTGTAATTTAAAAGATGTAAAACACATAACTTTATTGCTTTCAGATTTCAAAAAGTCCAAAAAACATTCAAATCAACATTCAATGTTACCGTGACAATAAATTAAAAAGAAAATTATATTTTGATGATATTTCTCTCATATTATTTCTCGAAACAATTCGTAATGGCCACAGCCATATATGAATCGGCATAGCAGATACTGTCTAGCAGAAATCACTTTCCTCTCTTCTAAGGGAGCAAAGAAAGAGAGATACAGGAATTAATAGAAATGACAGCTTTGGCTGTTCCAGTCGCTCCTCTTTTGTGGACAGCCAAGCATTGCTGAAAATAGGCATTCAGATTTTACACACACAAAAGAACCCGAAGATTACAGAGCCCGCTGCTTCCTTCCTGCCGGACCTTTTGTTCTTTCTAAACCCCCCCATCCCCATTTATTACAGTGGTAGCCAAAGAGAGTATAGATTTCTCATAGGTTCAATAAAAAATGCCAAGAAGAAAAATATTATGTGTTCTCTCACCTTTTTCAATATGGTTTTCTTCCACGTTGAAGAAAAACCTTGAAGAAACATTTAGACAGGCCTATACATGATGATTCATGCAGATCAGACATCATGGCTTACAGTTTTACTAATGATCCATTTTTACAGGAGGAATTCATGTAGGTGGGGCCCTCTAATGGATTGGCATTCTGTTTAGGCTGCCCCCCCTTACCCTTTAATTCTTGGTATAGGCTACCAGGATGAGCAGGCATGGGCAAAAGAAAGATGGATGGAATTTCAGAGTAAATGCAAGATTTATTCACGGTGCGGCTCCACAAGCAGATGACTTTAATCACTGCTGTTCCTCAGGGGGGATCAAATTCCATAGAGTAAGCTGGGGTCAACATCAATCGGGGGGGGGGCTGAAACCCAACAGTCAGTCACTTCCATTTGGAAGCCTCCAGAGCCAGAGCTGGTATCTGGCAATGGCTAGCATCTGGCATCTGGCATCTCGCAGACAATCAGTTGGATATTTGCCAATATTTGCGCTGACAAGTCAGGCGCCCTCCATAGTTCTGGAGGAGTAAATCCTAACTTCTGAACACACAATACTCTAAAACACTTCTCCTTCCATTTTGCAATCCCCATGCTAATAGCGACTAGGACCAAGATCACACTTCATCCACATAACAGTTTTGCCTGCCAGGGAGTGAAATCCTTAGTCGGGAGAACTGTTCAACTGGGCCTACCAGGATGGGAAGGCTCTACACTGAAAAGCTCCACACACTCCAGTCTGCAATAAACCAGGGCCAGAATTCAAGTGGCATTTTTTTTTTCCACTGCCACATTGAAGCAAGACAAACTGTAATTGGAAAAAACTTAAATGATAAACGGTTATGGTTAGTCTTAAAATGGTGAGTCCTGTAGATTGCTCACATGGCTTATGACACGATGGATGGATGTACTCAAAGTTTGGGGCAACTTTGCATCAATGCAAAAAATGTGAACCATCGGCTTCTTTTAAAAGCTGAACGCAGTGAAAGGCTGGATATATTCCCAGGCAATGTGGCATGGGAATCAGCTTCTGTGTTTCTTCATAACATCACCAATCAGTCACTCTGTGTCACCCCTTATTTCTGTCTTCTTAAGGGCAAAGCTGACGGGGTTTTAGATCTTTACTGCAGTGGAACCAAACACCAGAATGGTTTACTGTTTAACCCTGTGATGCATGAATGATGACTAGCTGAGACAACATGTATTTTTTATTCTTCTTTCAGGATTAAAAAAAAAGTATTCTGAAGTGGTTTTTACTCCAGTTGTACTTCCTAAAAGGATGCACCTATTGCACTGCATGCATTTGAGTACTTCACTGCAAGTAACAGATCAAATTACTTATAAGTCTGACATTGAATCACAATTAAAATTTTGCTCATTTTGGGGCTGCATCCCATAAAGAGGATTCCATGAAACCTTTACCTTAAAAACGATTCATATATTACATAATGGGATTTAAATAGCTGTCCACTGTAGTAAGCACAATACATGAAAGGGTTAAGTCTCTAATATTTCAACATTTTCTTTTCAAACTAAGCCAAAACTGGCAAAACCTATCTCCCAATGAACAATGTCCCACCAACAACACCCCCCCTCCATGTCCAGAGGATGCAGGATGCAGCCTCAGTTACCACTCCATTCTGTAGCCTAGGACACAGCTCATGGGCTCAGGAGCTCTTTTCAGCTGCATGTGAGTCATCAGAGTGCGCAGTCTGTGGCGGGGGTGCTAAACGATACAGTCATCTCGCACATTCGCATCGAGCAGCAATATACCTTACAAGGAAATGAGACAGAGCCTCGTAATTAAGCCAGTGGATGCCGACACGAGAGCCTCCCCGTGGCCGGATAACACAGTCTGTGAGGAAGAGGGTGTGGCCCAGATGAAGGACACATGGATGGAGACCTTGTGTTCCATAGTAAGTAAGCTAAGGGCTGGAGATACACCCCCACCAGGCCTTTCATTAGAAAGCAGCTGGGCTCAGAAGGGGAGTTCAGCCACATCCACAGTGATGGTTAAGTACAAAACGGATCAGCCTAGCTAACCCTCCCCCCGCTTACCTCAAACCACAGCAGTCACCCAGGCCACACCTTTCTTGAGCTATGCACCTCTCTATTGCATAATCGGTAAGTAAAGCATATCAGAAGATCTCCTTTGTTGCTCTGTCTTCTGTGACTTAAAATGACATTTACAGGACCTGCCCCTGGACCACTACCCACCCCTCACCCCCATCTCATAGACGTAGGTCTAAAATTCTGTTTAATAAAACCAACACTGGTATAGTGTCACAGAGCCACACGGCGGGTCCTCTTCTCCAAGCCCGAGGCAGTTTTTACCAGATCTGTGCTCTTCACAGTGTATGGGGGAGAAAAGGCACGCCGCGTTCAATAGCGTGAGCGTGCCGACAGCAGAGACCTCTTTAGCTATGGGAAGCTATGCAAAAATGGAAATCAAGGAGACAAAATGCCCCTGAGCAAGAAAAGGCTGAGAGAGAACTTTGCTGGGAGGAGGAAGCAGCGGCCATGAGCACAACCTGATCCACAGACATCATCTCCGCTCTTTGCCGTGACAGTCTTCTCTCACCGGGGCCCATGCCTGGCGGGTCACGGCTGCCAGCACCGGTAATAACGATGCGTTGCCTTGGAGCACCCGAGTGCATCATGGGAGGTGCTGAGCGTGGCCTCAGATCGAGCCTCTGTGAATTAACAAGGACAATGCAATGGCTTTACTGCCGTGCGATGTGCAGGCTGAGTCTTAAGGGTAAACAAATGGGGTATGCTTGTTGATCTGGCACCTGGAGCTGTTTTTATTGCTCCTCAGACCACTCCAATGGCTGCTGGGAGAGTACCTGTAGTCTCCCCCAGCCTCCAAACCAGCTGCTTTAGCAAGCAGTATGAAACGGTAAGCAAAACCGGCTACGTCCCTGTTACTGCCAGAGTGCTAGATCACCCCAATTTAAAGGGACGATGCAAAGAAAATTAAATTTTGAGGGGGGCAGGAATTAACACCTGGATATAATTTCATCTTAAGCCCACGTGGTTCCCTCACGCTGAAAAATCTTTGGCAGGAGTCCCTCACAAGGAGCTGAGCACAAATGCTGCACACAAGGAGCTTGCAGGCACTGTCCAGAAATTCAGGTTTATCTTACGCTTATGCAATTGGTCCGTTTTCCTCAGAATCCCTCCCATAGACACTCCATTTGTTTCCATAGCAACAATTTGAAGGACACACTTCAAGAGAAAAGGGCATCTAAAAATGCAGCAGGTTGCCCCCCCTCCCCATTTCACATCAACACATTCTCCTGACACAGATGGTCTCAGAAATCAACTGAAATATTTGAGTCGGCAACAAAAACAAGCAACATTTGCAGAGATTTTTTTTTTTTTTTTTAAATCTGACGACAAATGCCATTACAGTTTAACTGAATCATAGCACAACCATCAACCATCTGGGTCAATGCTGCATAAATCAGAACACAAACTTCTACAGGAAGTTTCACCGGGGGTGCATCTCTTAGATTTCGTTATATTTCAAAAAAGGACCACAACACAGTGAACTAGTTTCACAACCCATCTGCTGAGTTTCTGAACATTATCCGAACAGTATGATAAAGATTGTAAAAAAAAAAAATAATAATGGGAGACCGCAGCTCTTGGTCATCTCGTAGGATGGTTTTTGCAGCTGTCAGCAACCAAAAAACCCTGTTAGGAGATTTAACTAGAATTTCAAGGCATCCATCTCCACAGCTGGTCAAAGAGTCTTTTTTTCTTTTTTTTTTTTTTTTTACACAAACCGTTTTTCCAAAAGAGCAAGCCAAAATTTACAAAACAGATCGTGAAAAGCTTACAGTGTATACCAGTCTGAAAAGGGAAAACGATGGCAAACAAGTACAACCGACAGCTGTCTTGGACTTCGCTGAAGAGCAGAGCTGAACTCAGTACACCTGAAACAGTTCATTTTCTTACACAACGAGACGCCATGTGTTAAGCTTGGCAGTGTTCACAACCTAGGACTGAAGTCAAAATCTGGACCCATCTTATTCTTGCTTCATGGATTATAAAAGCAACAAGCGTGTGCTGGAAAACATTACCGCTAATATTTCTCACATCTTGTTGTCTGGAATTGCACGTTTTGTGTTTGTCCTTGTTACCAAAAGACGACTCTGTGGTATATTTTTTTTTTAGCCCACAGCACAGCACTGTTGTCTTACACAGGAGGCAAATTAAAATGCAAGAAACCCTATGAAGCAAAATAAATGAATGAGTTTTTTTATGTTACGCCTTTCATATTTTGGGATGGATGATGAACATGGCATACATTAGCATTTAAAAAGAAGTACAAGAAGATACCATGAAACTCCTTAGTACAATCACAGCAGATTAACGTAATAAATGCAGACAGTGACAATTCTGTTAAAATATTTGAAAAATACACCTAGGTGAAATTAATTACTTGTCCGTTCCTTACTCTTATAGGTAAAACTATCTGCGTTGTGTTCAAGCACTGTCTACAGACACAGCTCAAGTCTGGCAGCAGAACAAATCATTTGAATCAGAATCAGAATATCTTTATTGTCATTGTAACGGGTACAACGAAATTAAGTAATTTGCATCTCACTGTGCTGTACAATTACATTTCAGCATGCTTTCTCCATTGTCCGTGTCACTTCAATTGCAATAAATAATGTGGGGTAGGCAAGAAAATGCTTAATTGTCTCGGAAGCCTCAGTAAATTTTGTTGACATGGGCATGCATTGTAGGCCACAAAAGTCACTCTCATGGAATTTGATAACATAATAATATGGTGGGATTGAAACTTAAAGAGGACAAGGTACACAATATCTCCAAAAGTATGTAGACATTCTTTTTAATTAGTTGATCTGATTAATTAAGCTACACCCATTGGTGACACAAGTGTATAATTAAGCACACAGCCACGCAATCTTCAGCAACAAAGACTGGTAGGATAATTTGTCATACTGAATACGTCAACGTGGCACCGTCAAGGGATGCTTCCTTTCCAAAAAGTCAGTCTGTCAGTCATTTGTCCTCATCATCTCCAAGTAAAGTGACTGTGAAGCAGCTGGGAGTTCAGTTGTGAAGTGGTACACCACACTAACAGAAAGAGACCCAACGTCGATACCCAGTCTCACTAATGCTGCTATTGCTGAATGGCAGAAAATCTCCAGCACTACACTCCAACCTCAAAGGCTACATCCGCACTACTATTTATTTGTTTAAAATTATTTGTTTTTAAAGGGAAACAATCTCCAACCACACCAGCATTTTCACATCGTTTACAAAAATATCTCCGCCCACTCAAAAATGACTGAAATCGCAAATGATGTAGCCATATACCTGCACTGGGCATGCGGACATTGGCGTACAACTGAAGCCACTGGTAAATTATTTGAGTTTTGTGCATGCATGCAGCATTCAAGCTGTACAAAACAAAACTTAGATGCATACAGCTAAGTGGCACAAGAAGTGCCACGGAAAGCAGCTCCTCTAAATTCTCCATGTTGAAATATGTTTTTCTTTCCTGAAGGGTGCCCAGCCAGGGAATGAGACATTGAAATGAGCAGGATCCAATCAGGGAAGGGCCATGTGATAAGTATGAACCAATCAGAGTGCAATTAGAGGGTAGGTTTTCAAAATTCTCTGTTTTCACCCATCGGCGTTGTAACACCAGGCATCGTTTTCATAGATGCTACAGTATATGGTTCATGATAGCAGTTTCAAAATTCTCCATTTTCTGGGGTTAAAAATGCCAGGGTATTATGGACGAAAGACAAAAATGGATACCAGCTTCGCAGAAGAGTACAGGCTATTTTAACAACAAAAGGAGGACCAGCTTTCTATTTATACCCTTGGTTTTAAAATGAGATATTGCACAGGCAGGTGTCCACATACTTTTGGCCATATTGTGTATGTCTCTGTTGTTGGTTTTCTTCTACTCCTCCAGAATTAATTCAATATATGGAAACCAGAACCACATGATCCCAAAATGACTCTACAGGACCAAAACACAAGGCCAGGATGCTTGAACTATACCTGGAAAATACACGCAGGAATAATCATACGTGCACGTTTTTTATCATAATGAAGTAAGTCCTAGTTAAGGGCTAATCATGTAAACAGTACACAAAATGCACATCTTATTGCTCGAGTCCAAATAAAACAATAAGTTTAAAAGCTGCTATTTTTGGCAAGACTGACCTGTAGGTTGACGACAAGATCTGTGACTTTGTCCCTGGACAAACTGGAGCGTTCCCAATTGTTGTAAACATTACCACAGTCAGGTTTACTTTTAGTGGGCTCCATTAAAGGTGATTCTTCTCAAATTTTTACTCATTCAATGGTGCACGAGCAATGGTGAATATTCCAGCGTAGGTTACTCAAGCTAAAACGATGCCGTACATTACTATTTTACAAGGCGTTGCTTTCCTGATTTATTGATGCCATGCCATGCACGAGGCATCGCTTCAAGCATCACCTCGGAAACCGACGTAAATATTTGGGAGCAGATGCGGCACGGAAGTCAATCTACTCTCAAGCTCCATCCATCAAGCCTGACACATATTGTTCAATCCCCAGGACAGAACTGGCAGAGACCTTACTGGCAAATGATCATCTCCTGTTAATCTGAACGCAAACACCAGGACCGACTTCCTGAGGCAGTAAACGTAGGTCTTTGGGGTATATTAGCAAAGCATGCTTATGGATGTGTGGATGAGTCTGCCTAGATTTACTCAGCAGACTTTTTTACCTTAGAATCTTACATACAGCATTAATATCGCTGAATATATTGGGTATGTATTTTGGTCAAGTTATTTATAATTGTAATACAGTCAACTGTCTCTTTATGGAAGCAATTTGTTTTTATTTGTGTTTGTATGATTTTTGTTGGAAATTACTTACTGACTAGCAGATCAGTCTAATTAATATAAATACAAGCCTGGTGTGGAAGATTGCTGTTCCCACTGACAATAACAAGCTCATCTGCAAATTTGCCCTCCAGTCAGCACAACTTCCCCCATTTTCAAACAGGATACCCTTTCACAGCGTCACAATTTAAACGCGAAGGATTCCAGTTAGAAATGCCACAGCAGGCGAGCATTCCACACGTGATGGGGAAAGGTTTGTTTTACACACAGACACTGGATAACTTGAGAGCGCTGGCTGCACTCAAAGCACTGAATCTTTCGCCTCCCCATCTATCTGTGCGAGGGCTTGCTGCCACGCCGGCTCCCATGGTGTCACACGCATGCCATTGGATTCGTCATGCCCGCTGACGAGGATGTGCGGCTCGTCTGAGTCAGGCTCAGGAGCATCCGGGCGAGGGCCCACCGGCTGCGGGCCTCCCGCTTTCGAAGCTGATCGCTGGCTGCCTGGAATGAAGACACTGGCCCCCTCCCAGGCATTATGGAGAAAAGGTACAAACATCCACAGCATACTGCTGAATTAAAGTGATGTACCATTGGAGAAAAAAAGAAAACGCCAAGCTGCTGACAAAGTACACAACAATAATAGGAAAGTGACAGAGTGCACCAACACAGCATAAGCCCGAATACACCAACCATCTGCAGGAGAGCAATACTATTGCAGAAACAAAGTGCAGAGGTTCACGGTGCTGCAATGAGAAATTTCCACTTCACAGACAAAGTGAACTGAAAGTCTCACACTAGCGCAGAGCAACAATACTGAAATCAACATCAAATGACAAACTAGTCTTATCAATTTTAATTCTCACTCGTTTTTATTAATGCTAAAATATTCATGTAAATATAAGTCCTATGCAAGGAACATAAGTAAAAAACTTGCAGATTTGACGTACTTTACTCATTGCTCTTTTACCTCTTCGGAACGTATTGTGATGATATGTTGTACACGACATTTGATCACACACAGCACGTGACGAAGCTAAAACCCTCAAATTTATCCCAGATCTTTCAGGTGTCACGAAGTTCTTCCTATGTTTCTTTTTACACATTCCAGATTGGCCATTCTAGACTAAGTTGGGCCAATTTATGTTGGAATGCAGCGAGTTTTGAATCAATCAATGACTGCTTGTCAATACAGGAGCAAATCCAGGATTGGGGTTGTATGAAGGAGTGTTAGTCGGATGATGAACAGACACTGTACTAGTGTTACTGCATAGTAACTACAGACAAAGTAGGTCATTGTGCAACAAGGAAATCTGACAGTAAAGTTGAGGAACTCAGGTCAGTCAGAGTTCATCAGTGCCTCAAAATATTATATTGAGTTTTCCTCCCTGGATGATTGTACACTAGAAGATGATTGTCAGATCGGGATTACATCTGCATTTACGTGCAAATAATTCAGAAGCAAAAATCAAGTGCGCACATGGTCAAACAAATTAGAAAAAGAAAGAATAAAATAAGAAACACCAAAAACAAACAAACAAACAAACAAATAAACAAACAAATAAATAAATGATAAAAATTCGGAACGTCTTAGGCATAATAAAAATGGGAGGATGGAGAGAACAGAGAATGCAGATCCTACAATCTGTGTCCTTTATCTTCCATTCACGTTTTGCATTAGCCTATTTACAAGTAATATTGGCTCACTACTTGATTTCACAAAATAAAACTCATAGTAATCAGTAAATCTTTTCAAGATTTCATTACAGTGCACGCAGTGGAGTTCTACTAAAAACTAGATTGTTTCAAGAAACAATTAAATGGCAGAAAATAGGTTTATAAACTAAACACGACGCAACTATAAGATTCTGCATAGTACCGTTTGTAAACTGAAATTCGAAAATTTTTTCAACTCAAATCAATAATACTTTAGACTATAGCTCCTTTCAATGAAAGATGCGTTTGTATCACGTTAAAACAATTAATTTCGAGATGTGTTCGAACGCACTAGTTTTTCCCTCTCCTTAGCGCCGCCTGGTGTACAAATAGTATACTTTTTTACAAATGTACATATTATGCGCATGATTAACTGGAAAGAGAGCTGGTGGAATATGCGAAACAAAAAGCGTAGACACGCATCAACTCAAAACAAGCCTAAAATGAATGCTTTTGGATGTGCCTTATGAGATCATACAAAACTGTAAAATTTCTAGATTCATTTTTATGTTTTATGTCTTACTGTTTATTAGTCAGGGTCATGGTCATGGGTTCAAGTCAGAATTTTGGGTCCTATAAAAGTTTAATGCACTGGTCCCCTTCCCAGACCTTCTTTGCTGGCAATGCCTACTCAGAGCCCCTGGAATTGTTCCTACTCCCCTTAAGATCGCCCTGGTCACAGTTAGTCTGGAGACAATGCTTGGCAGAACTGGGCACAAGGAAGGGGATATACTTTATGTAATGGCAGTCCATCGCAGGATGCACACTCACATGCACATCTGGAAATTTAAAGACACCAGTTCAATTAAATGGAAGCTTTTGATCTGCAGTAGGAAACAAGAGCAACTAGGGTAACTTATGAGTACAAACACTGGTGTATGTGTGTGAGTGGTACACCAGAAATCTCAATTGTAGTGTGGCCTGGCCAAAAGTTCTATTTTTCATGGGCTATTAACTCTTCAAAAGATTAAATGCTTAAATGTCTGACTGTAAATATACAATGCCAGCGTTACATTTGGCCCAGTGTTCAACACAACACATTAAACTGTGCCCTTAAAAATAACCTGCTGTCAAGTGCAAGTCTTAGATCCTCTATCCTATATCCACCAAGACGCAAAAGACCCCATCCTTTCTCATCTTGTGTGATGTAAACAGGAGTTTTCAAGACAGATCTATATCTACTAAATGTCTGTTGTGTGTTTGCCTGAAGGCAACATTTACCGCAGCATTGTTTATTTGAAAATTATTCTTTGAAAAGTTTTTTCGCAAAAATGCGCAGTGTGAAAAGAGTCTTACAATGAGGTGGTTTTTTAAAGTGTGTCTATCGCAGAAACAGAGGGTTAAACAGGAAGCACAATCCAGTATGAAGGCATCTGATCATCTTCAAAAATCCTCAAGGTCTTGTCCCAGCTACAACTTCTGACTCTGTCCAGTCCATGGGTTTGGAACTTAAGGAAATTCTAGACTAAAGAGATGGAATCGATCTCATATGAGACAGTTACCTTCCATAACACCTTTTTGTAACGCTACTGTGATGCTACATTACGGTTGGATTTTGCGAAGCTCAATGCCATCTACCTGGTTTCAATGCACAGGAAAAAGGCAACATAATTGTGAATTGTAAACCACCCTCACAAAGCATGCAAATGTTCATATTTACGTATTTAGAATATTTTTCCAGTCAGTACTCGGCGAATCACATGCATCTGTTGACTGTGTCATCTGGCACTCAAGGTAGCAAAGCGTGAGACAGAGAGGAGCTCATCGGCCACTGGTGGTGCAGCTGTAGATAAAAAATTATATTGGTGGAGTCAGATGATTAGATCCCTACTTCTAAGAGTGCGTGCCCCTCACAGCTGTGACCGGGGAAGAACTCAGTGACTAAGGGCATCTCATTAAGGGCACTGGCAGGCTGTTAATGTGCAGGGTATTTGGCAATCTATCTTCAAATAGGTGAGTCACAAAAAAAACCAAAAAAAAAATAGGTGTGCCACTCCCTCCAATCACTGCCAGACTGGCGACAAAACATCATGAGGGTGGCAGGGTGACAGTCTGGAATGAGGGGCGTGTGCAATACATCCACATGCCTTTTAAAATGGACACGGTGGATTGAGCCAAATAGAATACTGATCCCGCCTGTCATTAATTCCATTTGTAACATTATAACACTACATTTCAAGAATTGCAGCTCAGCAGGCAACTGAGCATAACCTGGTGCATAGCATGCAGATTTCATAGCAAATCAGCAGCACACTTACAGAAGCAATTAAGCTTTTTTTAATATTGCAAGAGCAGTTCTCTCCCAGGAAATGAATATGAAAGCTTGTATCTACAGGAGTAGATTACATATTATATATTACAAATATAATATAGTGTAATATGATACAAAGTGTCACTTGAGAGCCAAATGCTCATGCAGGAAACAGCTGACATAAAAAAAAAGATTCTTCCCCAATGTAATTGTTAAGGGACCCCCGATAGGCAGTGATTATAGCGATGTTAAATGACAGTAATAAGTACATTCCTCAAGTGGAGACCACAACATGCAGAGGTGGTCTTTAAAAGGTGATCAAAACCACTTGCTTGTAGGTCAACTTGAGCCATATTTGAACAAACGACATAATTTGTTTCAATTTAAGCAGCTCGAGCAGTCTTCAGTGGGTTAGGCCTTTGGAGGTCAAGGGGAAAGGGCGACTCAGGCAACTTATGAATTTGTCAAGAAGAAATCACACAGAAAATCACAAGACATCGTTTTATCACCCTGTGGACGAGCAGCCTGCACAACAGAAGCTCCCAAAGCTTTTTTGCTCATACAACAAATGTATGAAAGCCTCACCAGCTTCAATTGCTAATTATATCTACAAGCATGATTAGTTTATTAAATCTGATAGCAGTTATAGCAACAACAGTTTGAAAGATCAATGAAAAGTGTATTACTGCAAAGCCACACACTCAGTCCTTCATGCGTTCAAGCTGTCTGTACTACACTTTTGCTTCATGAATCTCCACTTCTATGCCAGGCCAGAAGAGCTCACCCGTAAATTATACCTCCTTGCTGCATGGATGTGGGCCTACTTCCATGCCAGCCTGGGCAAACCTTCAATTGCGATGGCATCCCACACAACCACGGCTAACAACTGCTGTTTTAAATCTAGAGCAGTAACAGAGGCTTGTCTTCTAAGCCCTAGAAAGTTATGGTGTGGCAACAAAGCAATCTTCTGTGGCAGAGGAATTCCATGGCAAACGGCACACAGCGCATGAAGGCTTTAAAGCAAAAAACAGTTCTGTTCTCTCTGAGCTGATCTAAGATGGCTGCATTAAGACAGGGCTGATTGGAACAAACTGCTCTCACACATCACTCACAGTACTCACAGAATACCAGGAACATCCGCAGGTGCTTCCTCGCCTGTCGCTAGCGTCCGGGTAAGAACCTAAAAGTAGTAGCTGGCAACCAGCAACGACCAGTGGGGGGGCCCTCTGGCACAGAGATCCTGATGGGACATTAGGCTCAGAGTCTAGGCATAGCAAAAAATCACAGTGCTGCAAGCTCAGTCATCCAGGATCTCCATGCAGTTTTCCCTCTCATTCCAATTTGTCTTACACTTGGTTATGAAAACAGCTTTAACTTGTAAACTTTAACTCAGGGATTATCTATGAACCCCACCTTCTGGAATACGCTTTTCTGCATTGGCAACTGAGGTGCACAATTCAAGCCTTAGGGAATTAGCAAGAAACTACAAATCCCTTCAGTGTTGCCATGAGTTCTTAGGTATTGTGATTTAACAACCTGTATATATAAAACGTCTTGCTACCTTCAAAATGTAGATTTGATTTCCCTAATAAGTTTTTATGACCTCCACTGGTCCATAGATTCTGTGCAAGTAGCAAGCTTGCCAGTTTCTGTTTATGTCCACAACACAGAGATTAAAGAATATGTGACAGTTGCACAATTTTGAATTTTAAGATCATTTGACCTGATGATTTCTTCGTGAGTATAACAGCTGCAAAAAACAGGAACTGTATGAAATCACACTACTGCAACTGAAAGACACAGATGCCTTCCATGTAATAATTGTGTTAACTGCAGGTGTAATGCCAAGAGAACATAGGAATTTAGTCCCGACATGACCATATCTGATGTTGGGCTAAACATGTTTGCATGTTTACATGACATTTACATGCGGTCTGCTCACCAGCACTATGTCGGTGGGATAGGACATAGGGCAGCAAGCATGAGCCTGCATGTAGCTGTGGTTGAGTCTCAAGGCTGATTTGGATGAGAGATCCTCACCTACCTTCCTATCCCAGATATACCATTTGTGATAAACCTGAAATGGGTTCATTTTGTGAAACAGCATAGCAACATCGTGTCATGTGAGGACAACGAGCCAATGTCCCAATGCCCTATACTTCCCGAAATAAGCTTCAGGTTCACTGTTACTTTGTTAACACATAAATAAAAGAAGGATGCTATAATGGCCACAGAGGGTAAATACAGGGAATCCCTCTGTGTCTAGCCGTACTTTTTTTTATCTCCCTTCAAAGCTCTGCCTGTAAGAATGACTTTGATTAAAGCATTTCTCAGTTTCCTCTGAATAGCAGCTTGTCTGTACCTCTACTCTAAACGCAATTAAACGTTCGCCAGACAGTTATCAAACAACTATTCTTTCATTTAATCAGGTAGGATGGTTTGCCTAATGGGGATCCCCTGTTGCAATGCCTTCCAAGTGGGACCCATGTTTGTTTACAACATTTGGACAAGGTGCTTCAGACCCTCAGTGGACACCTCTGATCAATGATGCTGGTGCTCATATTTGTATGCGTACCCTGTGGAGCATCACTGTGAAGATCCGAGCAGTGGTACAATGGTTTTAATGCACAATACTGAAAAGCAATACATTGTTATTGGATTGTCACTGGAGCTTTCAAGTAATACACCTCCAGTGCTCCAAACACTGGATTGGTTACACTGGTTTGTGGTTACGTACAGGGTTAAATAATTCACTCCTCAACGGGCTCCTTTTGATGTGCTGTGATAATTATTTTGGACCAATGGTCCAATACCATTTCTACGATGGTATTCTCAGTCTGGGAATGTTCTCTAGCCACACTGTATTTTTGACATAATAATAATATTTACTGATTACACCCACCTTGAGCCATAAAACTGATGGTAGGTGGCTGGCCTCAACTGGTAAATAATTTGAAAGGGTGTGGACCAAAATGACTGCAGCTTGTGGTCCGGGTTGGATCTGTGAAATTGGGCCCAGTCCAGAACCATAAGAGAAGTATTTAGGTGTCCTCTTGCAGCCCAAAAAGGTGAACAGACATTTCAAAGTCATTGCGTGTGTCCTGAGATGGACAGTCTTTCTGTCCAGGATGTCCCCTGCCTTGTGCTCTGAGTTTCCTGTGATAGGATCCAGGCTCACCATTATCCTGAACTGGATTAGCAATCATGAAATATGAAGGGATGTATTTCAGTTTGGCATCATCGTTACTTGATTTTGAATATTCTTCTCGTGTGTCCTGCTTGTCATTGTATAAAACTTATATTCATATGTCAAATATTTAAAGCAACACTCAGTCTTTATTTAACTAATTAAGTGCAAACTAGAAAATTTGTGTGAAAGTGTTAATTTAACCATTCATAGGGGTGTAACAAAATTCTAGTTGAAATCTCAAATCTGGTCTAAGCATATATGATAATACGATAACCCTCAGTGAAGCTGAAATTTAGCGGAAAATTGGTCAAAATCTGATAAAGCTGTTGCAAATTGCTAGACCAATTGTAGAGTATTACTGCATATTACTGTAATTTTTTTTCATTTTAAGATCTTGTGATTAACTTCCATTACCAAGTTTCAGATGATTTTTTCGACATTTTATTTCAAGAAAAAAAAAAAATGTTCTTTTAAAAGTACAACAGTTCAGTACATGGTAAATTTCTTTGAATCATTGTATCATATTGAGTCTCCAGTTCAGGGCTGATGCAAAGTGTATCACATCCTTACGTGTAAGCCAGTACATTTTTGTGTCCTATCATAGACCATAGATCTTTATGCATCTTGTATTAACTGAGCGGGAAAGGTACACACCCCTAATCATTTAGTGTGATGCAAATTTAAATATTTCAGTAGCACAATTTTAGCGTGTGTTCCAGAGGTTGAGGTCTCTACATTTGTACCGCTCAACAACTATGTCTACCTTAATATAGCACGCTTAAAATGGCATCCAGTCCAGAACAAATTCTACAGCTCATGCTATAAGCTTCAGAATATGAGTGTGTAAGGTGGTTCTGACTGCTTTGCTTCAGTCAGCTGCCTGGCAACCTAACATCCTTTGGGGGGGTGTTCCTGAAGTGCAAGATCTTTGGAAGGGTAGCTGGTTTCCATAGATGACCTTGTCCATTCTAAGAAATGATCTCTAAAACATGACACATCTGGCAATCACAAAGCTTGAGTTTTTATCTTTTACAGGAAATGGTTAATGTGTGCAATGGATTCAGATACATCGATCTTGATGTTGCATACCTAGGGCTCATGCCCCTTGAAAGTAAGAAGGTATTAAGACCACTAACTTGGTCATTAATTTTTTCCCTGATCACGCATTTCTCAGCACATACGGCAATAAAGGTCCAAAAAAAAAACAATTAATGTGAGGGAGGCTTCTGTCATCGCAGCTTTTTGCGTCAATTAAACGTGAATCAATTATTTAGTGCATCTACTGTACCTTCTGCCAGGTGTGACTACAGGTACAGTGACACTGAGCTCACATAGGCAGGACAGCATATCAGCAGCAAAAAAAGGGAACACTTTCTATGAATAGACAGAAACAGGCAAAAAGCACCACATCAACCAGTAAAGAGGAGCAGACCCTTCAGTGCTCATGGATACAGTCTTTATATAGCTGTGACACAGGGAGAAAAATCAGAAAAAAGGAGGCAGAGAAGCTCCCCATATACTGAATATTTGGACAGTAATAAATATTTCAGATCACCCTGAGTGATACAAGTGTTGACAGTGTAAAAGATGATGATCGTACCACTAGGCATCCAGCTTTTAACATACTTATTTTCTGGACAGTTCCACTAAAAGGAATAGCCTTGCCTCACCTGTGTTTCTTCTCCATTTTGTTTTAAGCATAGTGAGTATGTTGTACTACAGGCTTTTGGCATACCTGTACAACAGCCCATCCATTCTACAGAACCATCCTGCTCATCCTCTACTAGACTGAAGTCTCCAGGAACCGCAGAGTAATGACAATGTCTGTAATCCACACACTGTGGTTATGTCAAAAGAATCGATCATTTTCCCCACCACTTTTCTTGGTCAGGGCCAAAGTGGCAGCATGCCAACAAGTCTCTCCATACATTTTCCAAAGCCATAGACTCTACACTCTGGGGGATCTCCAGATAATATCCCTTCAGCACATCCAGGGTCTTCCCTGGGGTCTCCAAATGGCACCCTAATAAGATGACAGAACCACCTCAGCTGGCTCATCCAAATCGAATGAAGCAGCAGCCCTGTTTCAAGGTCTCGCCATATCTCTTTACTCCTCACCCTGCCATGGAAAGTGAGTCCAGCAGCCCTTTCACTTATGATGAGGATCTTGTTCTTTCAGTCATTATCCAAAGCTCATGACCATAGCTGATGTTACAGATGTTGATTGCCTGGTAACCATGAGTTTCATCCTAGGACTTAACCCCTGCTTTAACACCATGGACTTCTTTATTTCCAACAAAACTACAATCATCAAACCGATCCACCGGTCTATATTATGTTCCTACTTAATAGGACTCATGAATAAGATCTAGAGGTCCTTAGACTCCTTCATTAATGGCACACTCTTCCACTTCACCTGAAGAACAAATCCACTCTGATCCAAGAGAGCATCTGATTTGGAGGCACCAAATCTCATCTCCGCTGCTTGACACTCAGCATCCAGTTGCTCATGGAGATGCTGGCGGTTATGATCGAAGAGGCCAAAAATCACATAGCCATCTGCAAAGAGCTGGGATGTCCTCTCTAGGGTTCCCTGTGCCAGATGCCTTTCCTGCTAACGACTAGGACATACTTCTCCACACTAGCAATTCAGACACAGTTGTGTTTAAACATCTGCATTTGGCTCTCAAAAAAGTCACATGATACACAAATGCTCAATTTTAAAATGAAATTTGAACAGCGTGTGGCAAACTTGGGTAGGCAGACATAAATTTTAGCCTGTACATGGTCATCTCTGTGTTAGGCCGTGTCCGGCCACACTTATGTGAAAATGATGTTATTTGGTCCATCACATACAGAAGTGTGTGAAATATGAACTGACCTTAAGAAATATTCTGTCCTTAAAAATTTGAAAGAAGAGTGGAAAGAACACACACTTTCAGCAGAGACTATTGCCAACTCTAAACGACGTTGATTTTATGACAACAATGCAGACGTAACTCATTTAGGGACTAAATAGCATGCTTGATGTATGATGATGTTTATTAATGAAAAAATGAATGAAATTTAGCATAACGTACAAGAAGCCACCTCAGCTCAATAAATAAATACTGACATCTTAAACAAATAATACAAAGTTCCAGTCTATAAGTATGTATCATTGTGTTATGATGAGCAGTCACACTAACGTCATTGTCGAACTTAGACATCAGGTTGTAAGCATATCGCCCTCTGGCCAGCATATCACTGCTATGTAATTGCATTACGACATTCCTTTGAAAAAAACACTTTGACATCTTCATGCTAAGTCCACAGCACTCATTGACTCTTCTTGTTAAACTGGTAAAGATATTTTCAAGAATGCAACACATAAACCCACTCACTTGGATTCCTGTATTACTCAAATTCCTACACTCAGATGTTCACAGTAGAACAGCCCGCTAAAATGAACAGTCTGAGAGCTGCGAAAGTCTAGTCAGTGGGTTTGAATCAAGGCTTTTAAAAATATTAAAACAATCATAACAGCAGCAAACAGTTACATTATGTTAGTTACTATTTATTTTAATGGCATTTGAAGGCAAATATACCCCTTGACACTTTGAAGAAAGTCTGCTATCCACATTGTCATTATCTGACACACAACCATTGGATTTCGAAAAGCACATCAGATAGCTACTTGAGATAAGTACCCATGAATTAAAAATAGTGAATGAATACTGCGTTATTGTGCAAATTCAACAAAATATGTTTATTTACTTACTCTCAAAACTGGTTCTAAGCAATAATGTTTTTATTATGGTCACAGAAAGAGATTTTATTTAATTAGATGTATTTGTGGCTCAAAGGAATTATGGAATTGACCTCATTCTTGATGAAATATCTGATTTAAAATTGTTTGCTTAATTATAGCTGAAATTTTGTAGGACATAACAGCCACCCAGACATTTTCCAATTGCTTATCCAACTGAGTACAACACAAGGCAGTGGACAACTGGACAGGATGTTGTGAGAGAAATTTAATTAAACATTTTTATTGTGTCATAGTCCAACAGCCGCTTAACTGTAAGTTCACTTATTGTAGCCACCATAGGAAAAATCATGTGGACAGGAAACTTTCCGTGTTTGACGCATGCACAGGAATTTTACTGGGAAAAGCGGGGACAGTCAATTGAACATTGTGGCAAACAGCTCCGTTAGCTCTGAGTGTAATTTAAATATACCACAGGCCATCATTCCCTGTTGTGGTCCACCTTTTTGTCTAAATTAAGGTATGGCCATAGGAGTGGCTCCAGCAACTGTGTTAAGGCTCATTCCCCCCCCCACCACCACCACCACTGAGAGGGTATTCTTCAGTTCAGTCTAATCTCATTGATGTATTCTCTGTTTTACCTACGTATATCAATGGATAATTACTAATGGGACCTAGTCGGTGTGGTACCTCATACATGGTACAACCCAATGGAACATCAAGTCTGCCACCATTCAAAAGTTCCTAAAAATTCAGACAAGCTTGTAAAAGTAATATGATTATGAATACATGTTAATTAGGTTTTATTCATGAGAATTTTATGGGTGCCAAAAATTGCGGCACATATCAGTTTTTGTTTTGATTGTGTTTTTTGTAAATTTACCTCAGAGAAATGTTAAAATTCTGCTGCAATTTGAACGTGAAATCAAGTTAATAAATAAAAGACATTCTTTCATATTCTTTCTAATCTTTTTTCTTTTACATGAAAAGAATGCAGACAAAACTGATCATTTTCTTTCGTTATTCCTCAACATTTTCCATTAATTCAAAAGACCTAGCAGCTAATGATTATTGTGTATATTGATAAGTGCAAATTTGAACACAAAGAAATCTGTATACATACTCGACATTAATGAATAATTTAAGTCATTTTATTTTGCTTATCTTATGCTGTACAATAGTACCTCATCAACATACTAGTAATAACAAAAGAAACACCGAACTGTGAAAATCAATCTATGTATCTGATCCTATCCTATTTAATTGCCCTGAGGAAGAGCTGCATCTCATTCCTTCTTCTGAAGAAACAACCTGATTAGTCTTCACGTTCATACATGTAATCTCTCATACATGCAGTTGGGGGAATCTCAGCTTCGATTCAACTGCCATCACACTGAGCGTTGAGTTACTTGACAAACCCAAGTCGTGTGGCCAGCTGTGAAGTTAAAAAAAAAAAGACAAAATCACACGTTGCTGTGACTGTCCTGACACCTTGTGGACAACTTGCAAATGACAAATACATAAAATTTAAAAAGAGAAGGCAAGAAATGGTACCTGCTGACAACTTCTCAGCTGATCCGCTTGATTGAACTTGAATCTATATCTATTAATATGACGCAGTGGATATAACCCACTAGCATCACTGTGTAAAACTACATTTTTTTGCGCTGACCAGTCTTAGATATGCATGAGAGTTTTGAAAGACAAAAAAAAAAAACAAAACAAAACAATAGCAGTTGATAAAATATGAGTATGGGATTCAGGTATAGGTTTTATCGATGACACTGGACTCCAAATATCAGGCAATGCTGAGGGTGCAGGTACAATTTGAACTGTAGTGATTTTTTTAGACAGACAGACAGATAACGGATACCCAGAGTAATGTCCCTCTTCGTCGTTTCACATGTCTATGCACTTAGCCCCCGCAGCATGCTATGTTGCTCTAAATTTATTTGCAAGAATTTATATCTATAGTAATTTTGGCCGGCAAGGCTCATTCCCCTGCCATTTACCTTCCTTTCTGCAACTAGCAAGAATTGTAGAGTTTGTTGATGTGTAAATGTGGTATATGAGCTTCACATTTAGGAGGGGTTATTTTAAAATTAATCATATTAATTATTAATCATATTAATTATATTAATCAGACGGAGGATAATTCGGTAATGCTGATGGAGCGCCTTATGAATGCAAGTCTCATCTAAATCTCCGGCCCCAATGGCGCATGTTGCACAAAAATGAAGTTGTACAAAAAGACATGAAGCGAATAACAATGTACGTGAAGCATGACTGAATATTCGACGCCTTGTGAATTTGCTTCCTCCTATTTATGATAAACATAAATGCTGAGAGGATTGTTGAGAGGATGCAGGGACATGTTTCCCGTACATCGTTCGTATACATACCGATGCAATTTTGTATATGATTATTTTTTAACTAATCTTTTAAGAGAAAAGACATTCTCAGTCCCCGCACAGCCTCGTTCCCTTTGCTCATCATTCATCGTTCATCGTTCAGTTCGTTCAGATGTGAATTATACTCTCTTTCTCTGTCGCCACCCAGCGGTACATTCGTGAAATCACTACGGCAAATACAAGTTCACGTCAAAAATAATACATAATAATGACTTATAAAATATCTACAAGAAACATACTGATTTTTGTGTATGATCAATTTATTTTACGTAACGTAATAAATTAAATATAAACACATTTAAATACCATTTTATTAAGCCAAAAAATATCCAAAGGTGACCACCACCGCCAGGAGAAAAATATCTAAAGTTTAAGAGGCACATGTCAGAAGGAAAGGAATGAATGAACGATTGTTTTAGTTGAAAGAACTCAAAAGAACCAGTTCAACGAGGAGAATAGTGCTTTCCATCTCCATTTGTGTAAGATACCTTTGTTATGCGACCCGTAGAAAACATACTGTATATGTATTTAATGTAGTATATCCCTGTACAAATGATTTTATTAATTTGTGCATTTTGGGTTAGAGAGAAGTAGAATAATACAATACGTAAATACTGAGCATAGTAATGTAGTAAATTAACTAGCATAAACTTATATTTGATATTATTTTGATTATGTCTCCATATAGCTTATTTATTTGACCTATTAAAATGACAATTAGCTTAACAATGTGGGCGTTTCAAAAGTTATGAATGGAGATTGGTAACTGATTCGCTATTAAACACACACACACACAATTAGTTGTTCTGCCAATCTGCCGTTGTAATTAAAGCGGACAGCAGCTCAGTGGATCTCAGACCCCCCAAGTTGTAATTTCTGTGAATGTTGTCCCTACAAATGGTTCTAGCATGAGCCCTTGATTTACTGTTGTCTCATCTGGTCTCTGGGAGTAAGCTACGGGCTTGTCGTGACCTTACACGTGTTTATTGAAGATGGATATGCAAAGGATCTGACAGTGGAGTGACAGTATCTGGATTTTGTGCTAGCTGGAATTGAATTTTTGAGGGCATAATGGAATTTTATATAGTTAATCAAGCATTTTTTCATTTTGAGCTGTTTATGGATAAATATTACAATGCATTTACTGCTTACAAAATTTATGAAACTGAAATCAGTCAGTGGCTAAAATTTGTCAAGAGCTGTAGCGCAACGAAGACAGAACATGAACGGAATATGAAAGAGTCCTCAAGACAAATAGCTGGCAAACCCTGGTGAAGAGGGATCAGGCAGCAGGCTGGCAGTGCCCTTGCATCAAAATAAATGCCTTGAACTCTTCTTGCTTTGCTTATCTTTTATTCATTTGCAAATCTCTTCCAGCAACATCTCTAACTCATCTGATGGCTGGCCTTTCTGACTTCCCCTTGTTCATATGCTTTTCTCTAAAGTTCTTGTGCTGATCTGCAAGGACCTTAGTCATGGTTTAGAAAATCCTTGTAAATCCATTATAGTAGGTTTACCTTGCTATAAAGGTGTTGCATAAGCTCTTACTCCAGGCCGAACTTGCACTTTGATGCTAGTATCTCATTGGATACTCAGCCTCGCCGCACTTAATGCTATAAGTATCTCCTTAACTGCTGCATGCTGTGATGTTTCTACCTTGTTTTAGCTCACTTCAGACAAAAGTGTCTGTTAAATGAAATGTAAATGTAAAACTGGCCACTACCAATGTGAATGGCTTTAACAGTGTTGATGCACTGGCATGATGCTGAGTTGGCGGTCCTCAGTGTTTATCACAGAAGAATCATTCTGCAGTTTAGTTCCTTGGGTGGATACCTTCCGGGTGAAATCTTGAAATAACAATAAACTCATAATTACCCATCCACTCCAGCACTAATCCTCAAATCACTTACTAATACACTCAGGGAAAAGATGCTCAGCCTTCATTTGGCAGTGAAGCTAAACTTCTGATTGCTGCCTTATTGTATGCAGAGATTTTTTTCATCTTTTTTTGTAATCAAATGTACCAGAGAATCTGTTTTGTACTTCATTGTATTATAAACAAATTTCTGTATTTTGTCCCACTCTAAGAAAATTACATATTGAACCAAAAAAAATAGTATAGCTCCAGTAACAAATTTGCAAAGTCCAGTTTTAAATTACCCTGGACGTTTTGTTGACTCTTTATTAGATCAAACTGATGATTATAATGGGGCATTTTAAATATGCCATTTCTCTTGTGTGTTTTTTTTTTTAGTGTGACATGCATGGGTTTTTATAGCCAATATATGATAATCACCACAGTGACCCGGTGGCACTGTGGTCTTGTCCCTGCTGGATATTCTTCCTTTATTTAAGTGGATTTCCTCCCACAGTCAGAAAACATGTGGTTTAAGTCAGTGATGCATCTTAAATTGACTGTGAAAGTATACCCTGTGATCGGCAATTCAAGATGGCTTTTGGCTCTGTGCGTTAAATGTCTGTGGTCATGACTGGAAGGTCACTGGTTTCAATCCTATAGCCAGCAAAAGCTCCCATGTCGCTTAAGTCAGGGTCTAAATCTCAAAACCTTCTCCATGGGTGCTGGATGAATGGCTAACCTTGTGCTCTGATCAGAAGCTGTTCTTGCAAGTGTGTGTCTTATAGAGAGCTTTGGACAAAAGTGTCTGTTAAATAAATGAAATGTATGGGTATTTTGTGAGTTACAGTGTGGTTGGTCCTAATCCTTACTGTACAGAAGATCAGATTTCTCTGTCAGCATTGACAGAGTGTATGTTAAACCAGCTCCTGTTATTAGAAATCTTAGAGTACTACTTGATCCATCACTTAATTAATTTTGATCAGCATATCAAGTCCATCCATTTTCCAAACCACTAAATCCTATCTATGCAGGGTTGAGGGTGAGCCTAGAGCCTCTATCAGGCAGCTTGGTGTCCAGTCTCAGACAGACAGATACGCATGGCAACTTAGAAGCTGTGAGGAAACCAGTGTACCTGGAGGACACTCACAGAGCTTGGGGAGAACATGCAAACTCCTTGCAGACAGAGCAGAGGTGGGATTTGAACCCCCAACCCTGGAGATGTAGGAAACAGGGCTAACCGCTGCCACCACACCCCCTCACAAAAATCCCATTCTACCAGCTCCATACCATTGCTAGTCTTCACCTGTTTCTCAGACGTTGTGCAAACTCTGGTTCTTGCTTTCATTATATCCCATATTGATTATTGTAATTCCCTCTTCATTGGCCCGTCTGCTAAATCTTTACAAAAGCTCTAGTTTATTCAGAATTCTGCTGAAAGAGTCCTCGCCCATACTAAGCAGTCTACTCACCTCCCTGCCATTTTCTCACGGTTACCGGTTCTGTCTCATATAAAGTTTGTAATCTTGCTTCTCGCCTTTGAAGCCCTCCATGTTCTCACTGCCCTTTACCTTGGTGAACTGGTAACCCCATACTCACCCCCACCTCACTCTCTCAGGTCATCCAGCAGTAATCTACTTTCTGTCCCTCACACCAAACTATGACCCCCGAACTCTGGAATGCTCTTCCTCAGTCTGTCTATCACTCCTCTTCTTTTTCTACATCTAAATCTAAATTAAAGACTTTCCTCTTTAATGAACATTTCTCTTCCTCCTCCCGTATTTTTCTCATCTCTATGTCCCCCAATTTTTTTTTTTTGCTTTGTTTTAATGCCTGTAAAGCGACCGTAGGTTTGTGAAAGGTGCTATATCAATGTAACATAGTTATTACATCAGCTCCTTGCTGGTACATGAAAATATGCAGCCCATTGTGTAGGTGGGGCATAGGAGGCCAAAATGAGCTGTTATCATAACATTCAGTTCACCTGACTGGGAAAATACACTGGGGTTTAATTAACCTGTCTCAAGAAACGTCTCTGTTTCACCATATTCTGGAGTTATAGTGCTTATTAAGATGCATTTACATAGGCACTGCTAATAATGGTAACATTTAAATGATCAAATTTAAATAATAATGGTAAAATTTAAATATTCCTAAATTAAAATAAGGAAGCAACAATGTGGGGCTGTGAATCTGTCCATTTAATGTAATTTTGACCAAGCAACAAGATCTTTTTGTTTCCATTACTACATTTAAAACCATTAAAAAGTTAATTCAATGTTGTGTAAAACTTTCCACAGTCTAATAGTGACATTAAAAGCAAATCTGCAATGTTTCTTGGTAGCTGCACCCATGTGTAAAATTTTAAAATGAACGGAGATGTTTTGCATTAAAACACCATGGCTACATCTTTTTACCTCAGTGGGGACCTTGCTAAAAGACACAGCTCATCCCAGTTTGACTCAACTGGAGGTGGTACAGCCTCACTATGGGTTTACTGAATCACTATCCATTACGCGCTCCGGTGTACCTTTAGAAATCAGCTGTAATGACATCTGGGGTAGCCATAGCAACACTGGTGCAACCAGAAAAGGAGAATACAGATGCTTGGTCATCTGCTGATGTCTTCAAAAACAACAACGCTGAACGAAATCTACTGCTGGCTCCGTACTTGATCTGTGAGGTACTACATACAGCACCTTTTGCTGGTAGTCGCTCAGATCCCTGGCATCTTTCATTAAGATATCTGTTCATCAAGAGGTTGTAATACTTAGGGAATGTCAGTGAATATTGTAATAATTAACTCTTCTTTTAGTTCATTACAATACTCCAAATCCACTGCTCATAATAGCGATCTGGCTAGCAAAAGCTGCTGTCATCATGTCTTTTATTATATCTGAGCTAACACCATTGGCTGCATTGTTGTGTTTCCATGACAACTATACATATAAACATCAACAAGCCTACTTAATCTATTGTTATGAGTTTGTTATTATAGGGGATTTTTGTTATTTACATTTTTGTAAGAAATGGTTATCACCACAGTGCTATTACCATTGAAAATATCTGCAGTAAACCTCTGGCATGAAGGAGACAGAAAATTTAATATTTGTAATGCAAGGCTAGGTTCCTTCTGGTCGATAATATTGCTGTGCATGGGAGTTTATTTCAGCATGGAGGGAAAACAAGGAGTTTAAACTTTAATATAAAAACTCCATGTTCTGACAGAACTAATCTCGCAGCTTTTCCGTAATAACAGCTCGTGGTGTGGTGACATTTCAATTTGAGGGCCCAGCAGGGAAGCTAACTGCTCAAGGTGCTTAGATACAATCCTGTCCAGCCCAGAGGAGAAGCCTGATCGGCAGACAGGATAACGAAACCTTAAAATGTTAACCTGTTTTCCCTCCCTCAACCTCTGTGTAAAATCAGTTGATACTGGGGAACCCCCCCCATTAGATTTTAAACCAAATTTTTGCTATATGAGAGTGGAAATTTCTAATAACTGATAAAATATTACGTTTTTACAGTATACATTAAAAATACATTAAGACGGCAGACGAACCATTCTATAAACTGCACAATAGACCTCTGTTTTTACAAAGGAAAAAAACAACTGATGTAAACGTATAGCACTGACCAGTAAAATTTACTGATATTTAAATTAAACAGGAAATACATTAATCTTTTAGGTCCCACAGTTTACATGGGTAGACACACCACCAGCATTAAAACAGTCCGTTTTTAAAACTGATTGAGACGTGTATATATATGTAATGAACTGGGAAAAATTACCCAGCCATATATTATTGTAATTTAACTTTTTTATTCTTCCACAAGATTTTTAACATTGTTTGCAATCACTTTGCACTGCCTTTAGTTATTTTAGTGGATGATTTTCTGTTGTACAGTTCATAGAATGTGTCAGCAGCATTGTATCCATGGAAACAGCACTATTTCCAATTACTGAAACTGCTACTTTTGGATTGTAAGCGACAGGTCTGGCATAATAGCATATTCTGGCATGTTTAGTTTCTTAGCTTACCGTTACGAACTATTTACTTTGCTATTGCATTATAAGTAATCAGAATTCATGCTTAAAGTAGACCAATGGCATACATCCAAGTTTTTAATACAATCTAACTCAAGAATTAAAGTTCCCATGGATCTTGAAATCAAATGAGAGTGCTTAGAACAAAACTCTACAAATATACAGAGAACACGTATAGAGTGCCTGGGGCAGGAAGTGGAACTCCCAAGTCTGGAGACACGAGGTCACAATGACGCCCACTGCACCACTGTGCCATCCACGATTACACGCATGACAATTAAATGTCCTTCTCTACATTCAACACTTCTGTTGTATATCCAATGTGGCACACGAGAATGAAATATTCCCACCAAATGAAAGGGGAAAAAAAATAAGACAAGCCACAGTTCAGCTGTCTACTGCCCTGAGGAAGAGCCAAAACGGATATGGCTTTCTCCTGAAATCGTCCATTTGTACGATGTCTGCATCCGTACGAAACTGCCGATAGCAAGGTAGTGTGAATGTAGCTGTGCCCCATGCAAATTATTTTACATCATTTACACGTTTGTTATTCAAAATTTCTGCTTGCCATGTTTCTCTAAGCTCACCTTTTGATTTTCCCTTTCTTACATCACTTTGTGGTGAAATTGGCCATATCACTACCGTGGACGCACACTTGGACATTGACGCACACTCGGACATTGCGTAAAAGCAACATACAACACAACTCATTATGAATATTTGAAGGGATTTGTTAGGGAACTGGTACTCACCATGACACAGCTGAATTTGTATGGAAAACTTTATTTAATAATAAAAATAGCATTCACAGACTTTTGGATAGCTACATATATATCATGATCCATCTTAAGGAAAGAAACTTTACTTGGGTAAATCCACATCTACTTGTATTCAGACTAATGTTATGTATAACCTCATGGGTCAAGTAAAGCTATGAACAATATGGTATTTATATATGCATAGTGTTTTTATATAAAAAAGATTGGCCCATATACATGTAATGCTTTTATATCAACACAGAAATAGCATTAGATTTGGAGCACACTGCAAGAAGTAATTCTTTAAGAACACAGACTGCATACAAGTGCTTTATAATACAAAGGCAGGCTATAATCAAGAGAAATGTTCCAACCGGCAAACAGTATCCCATCAACTAGTACAGTTCATTTTAAAATGTTTTTACAAACCTGATTCAGAGTACCCATGAATCACCTGTTCCATTTTACAAATAGAAACTTGTGTCACATTCCTCAGAGATGAGGTTTCTTCAATAATTATCTATTTTACAAGGGAAAAAAAAGGCAACATTTCTTCCTCAATACTTAGTTGTGTACAGGTGACGACTGGTCGCTGAACTTTGTTACAGTAGCATGGTGACGACAGTGACAAAATTTGTTTAGTGAAACAAATGACATACAGTACATATGCAACACTGTACAGCAGCATTTTCACTTCAGCAGTCTGACAGCATGGCTCAGCTCGGCAGATTGGAACTCAAGGCTTCCATTCCATTCGTCACTGAAACAGATCCTCACCATACACCATTTATTTAGGCAGTACGTGGTTCTCGAAGCAGGGAAAACAAAAAACGTGCCCAAAGATGTCTGTTTGAAATAGTTGTAGTAGACTTATTTTTGGACGTTTTAATACTTAACACACGCTAAAATAAGTTTTTTGCCTGTTAAACCCATCAGCCCCCCCCCTTCAACCCTGACTGCCAGGATGTATCACAAGATATAGATTTCCAGACTCTCATTTAGATGTTATTTTGGAACCCAAAAAAACAAATCACTATTTGTCCGAAGCTCATACTGAGCATGACGAGATGTGCGGGCCTGTAAGATGTTTTTTTTTTTCCCCTCTGTTTTCAGTACATTTTTAGGCATCTTTTAGAACATTTCCAGCCTTGTCTCATCCTGTCTGAAAATGCTTCTGTTACTCACTAATGAAAGTGAAGATAGTTCCATCATCCAAAGGTTACAAACACAACAACGCCTAGCCTACATCCTCCACTTTCTCATGTACCAATCAAATTTCTCTTTTGTTTCGTCAAAGAGAAGAGGTTAGGCAAGGCCACAATCCCATTCACACAAAAACAGCAGTAGATCCCATTATGCAGAAAACAATATTTTGATTCATCTGATTGCATTTTTGCCACCCAAAAACAAGAAATAACTTTTGTATCATTTCTGATTAGATATGTATTAAATTTTTGCCAGAATTATTTTGCAGACAATTATCAGAGTTGGACATAATTATCATACTTTTATAATTATTTTCCTTATTTCTTCTAAAATTATAACATCTAAAATGTTTTATATACTGTGAATATTTAAAAAAAAAAAGCCGTTTTGGAGAAAAGGGGGCACAGGAACAAAGAAATGGCATTAAAGCCTTAAGACATGCAAAGCATAATTAAAGCACCAATTTTCAGAGGCTGTTAGGTGCATCTATAAACTACTATGGACCAAATTTTACAAAAACAGTTTCTGAAAAAAATTTTAAAGTTTTCTGAAGTTTTTTTTTTTTTTTTTTTTTTTTTTTAACTAAACCACCATTCTTGGCAGTTAGGCACATAATTATTTCGGTTGTTGTATATTCAGGAAAATAGTGATATATTAAAATATGTTTTAAAAAAAATTAAACCAAAGATTGTACTTCTGCCCATTCACATACTGCTTGGTTCTGCTGGGAGAGAAAAAGTGTTGTTTAATAATTTAATACTTTCAAAAAATCCTGGCTTCACATATTTGACAAGAATGAGTTTTGCATTGAAGAGAATTTGAGGGCTTACAAAATATTGGATCAAATACTAAGGTCTTTTTGGCTCTCTTTCAGGGGTCGTCTTTTGGGCACTGGGAGTTGTTTGCAGCCATGGCCTGAGCCTGACCTCAGGGGGTTGTAGTACTCCCTGAGTCGAGGCACCGCCACTTCCTCACTCCCATAACTCCCACCGAGAACCGGTTCTCGCAGCAAGGTCTCTGCTACATACTGTCTCTTTGGTGATCGTCCCCTTGACATTTTCTCATCCCTGTCCCACCCATCAGGTAGCCTGTCCCTTAGCATGTTGCTGCTGTCGTTATTGTTTTTGAAGGCCCTGTCACTGGGTCTGCCCCTTGGAATCGGTAGCCTCATCCTGCCAATGCCTTCAAAGCTATCGTCTCGGGTGGCTGGCTGTTCCTTCAGGAAGCCGTCTTCTCGGAAGAAGTGCTGGGTGGCTGGTGGCTCCTTGAGTGGATTCTCCTCGCCGAAGGATCGCTCCAGGGGTGGGGCCTCTTTCGGGAAGCCCCCATTCCAGTAGGCCCTCTCCCTGTGTGCTTTCTCGGTTCTCCTGTCCACGGACTTGGCCCTGCGACGGCTGGGCGAAGGCTCCTGTCCCCTGGTTGGCGAGCGGTCCAAAGACCCCCTGCGGGCCCCCCTCGCCCTCCTTTCATCCGGGGTGCCGCTGCGGTGAGAGTCAGAGTCCCACTCTGTCTCCGCCGCCAGCTTCTTCTTCCCAGACCTCTCGTCATTCCTCAGCGTCCTGAAAAACTTGGAGATGCCGTTCTCCTCCGACTTGCGTGCGTGCTGCGGCTGCGTCTTTTTGCTGTCCGGTGAGCTGTGTCCGGAGTTGTGTGCACTGCCGTTGATTCCATGGTTATTCCAGGTGTGGTGATGGTGGCTGGCTTGTGGGCCACGGTCCCTCCAGTCTGCCCCAGCCCTCCCCCTCATCCGCCCTTCCTCGTCGAGTGATGATTTGTGAAGATCTGGTGGATAGCTGGACTCCGATGATGTGTGTAGTCGGCGGCTTGGTGGAAAGGTTTTCACTTCCGAAATATTTTGTGAACTGGTTGGGGGGCTGTTCCGGTCATTGTTGCTGTCTGTAAGATACATGAAGGGAAACAAAATGAGTGGAATATCATCAAGCTGCATGGTTAACAACTTAAAAACTTAATCCAGAACTAATGAGAATGCTTTCCAGGGCTTCTAAACACTATGTTTCAGCTGAGTGCAGATTTTCAAAATACCCATTTAAACTTTTGTATTTATTAGTTACTAGAATGAATTACAGACCATACTACACCAACAGATAAGGCTTCAGGTATAAAATATGAAAAACTTTCAGTGGTGATCTTTGAGAATTCCGGCTTCATAAACTGCAGGTTATTTCAATGAATGTTCTGGTGATTAAGCATCCATTCAGTTCGTGCTTTGACGTTACTTCTTGCCGAGCCATGCACATGTGAGCCATAGGAAAGTATTATATGATTTCAATACAGTAAGAATGATTTCTTTGATAATTTTTTCTTTCTTTGATTAGGTGAGCACTCAAAAGCATGTTTCAAATGTATTACCACAACCCAAATAAATAAATAAATGCAATCTGTAAACCAAGACATGACTGTGACATGATCCATGTACAAACTGTTCATGCAAACATTCAGCAAGGAATTTACTTAATCTTGACATCATATGTCAAATGTGCCGTTCTGATGACATTTTGATGGTGGTGTTCTCTGACACTTAACCATGAAAATCAATGCATTTTAAGACTGATTATGTACACTCATCCTATCACAACGATTCTTTATGACTACTCTTGTTAGAAGAGGACCATGCTGAGCGAAATTAGTCCTACAAATATGGTATCATTTAAAAAAAAAAAAAAACCACACACGCACACACAAAACAACAGACAAGAACTGAGGATCTCTTTACACACGCTACACTGGTTGAAAATAAATACAATGGCCAAATAGCATCTAATATAGCTTCTGAGTGCCTCCGGTGCATGTTCCTTAACCCCAAATTGATCTGCCATTACATCGTTAATAAGTACACAGCTGTTCAGCAGTACAAGGCAAATGGAACAAAAGGCTAGCACATTAGACTGGGTAGAAGCTGGGTCAGATTTAATACATATAAAAAAAAAAAAAAACACTGCCATCTACAATACATACTGCAGTTTTGCGCCTTCAAAGCCACAGGAGGGAAAATAAAATATGTCTAAAGGCTGTAAAGCTTCTGCATATCTACAGTGGACACACGTGGCCAGAGATCAAATGCGAGGAGTGACTGCATAATATAAATACATTGCAACCGCAGCAGATGCAGAGGGAGGTGAAGAGCATTCTGGGTAAATGAGATCAAATGCACATGGAGCACAATATGGGTAACTCAGACCACACTACAAGTTTACCGGCGGCCCGGCGAGGGACGAGGCAGGGGTTTGTGGGGGTGGGGGGG
>JAACJT020000086.1:19229117-19247568 GCA_009936485.2 Gymnarchus niloticus | reverse complement strand
CCCGCCTTCGGGGCAACCCAACCACTGAGGACAGGTGTCAATTCATAATGTGAAAGGAGGAAGGAGGGCGGGAACGAGACCAGCAGTCCCCGGGGGGGGGGGGGGGGGGGGGGGGTGGAGACCTTGTTTGACCCTCCCCCCATCTTATCTCGTTTGCTTGTCAGTTTTCTTCACAATATTTACCGAATGTTGCTATATTTTCTTTAGTTTTTTGAAAAAAAACATCCGAGATATTTTTTTAATTCAGATTATGAAATATCTAAATTATTGTTCAAACTGAATATCTAACAAGAGCCTGTGACCCATCTGGCACTCGAATTTGGTAATGTTGCCCCGCAGCATGAAGGGAGGGGGTTCGGAGTGTGGCGAATTGACCCACCGTATTCAGGGACGGAGCCGTCCCCTCTTTTGAGGACCAGGCGGGCCCGACGGCCGCCGTTCTTGATGAGCTCAATTGCACGTGCATGCTTCATGTTTTTCGTGCTTTCTCCGTTTATCTCCAGGATCTCGTCGCCGACCTGTGCGACAGTCAGCAGTACAAGGAACACGCCCCGTACACGTCAATCAACAAAACCACGCAAATATTTCATTCAATTTGACGCTTGGACTTTTTTTGCTGAAGGTGCACACACCCTCATCTTGCCATTGCGGACGGCGGCCCCGTCTTCGGCCAGCCTCAACACATACAACTCCATGTTGTACTCACGACCTCCTCGCAGACTGAACCCAAAACCCTTGCTGTCTCGTTCAAGGTCAACGGAGTAGAATTCTGCTTCCTGAGGATCGAAAGTTAAGTAATAATGCAACCACAATCACAGCGACACTGAATAAACATCTCGTATTAATAATAATAATAATAATAATAATAATAAAAAAAACTTTTCTGAATAGAAAGCTCAGCTTCATTTTTAAAGCCCATCTGCCATTGATGATTAAAGGACCATGAATTGGTTTGGCAGTGCACAGCAGGAGGATGAATGAATGGTTGGTGACCATGCCTGGGGGGCCGGAGCTTGCGTTGGAGCTGGAGGCGGTGGCACCTGTGGAGGACCTTTCGTGCTGCTCCTGCAAAGTAATCATGAACATACATATTTATACAGAAACACAGTCAGTCAGGTGGTCTACCTCCATATTAGGTGCTTAGATATCATTAGTAACCAATGCACAGGCATTCCATTATCCCTTCAAGCATGAGAACCATCATCCACATAGACCTGTGACCGAGATAACCTAACTCCTTCTGTGTTTCCTGTACATGACTATATAGCATGTGCATTGTAAATATGGTGTGTGCAGTCTGTTTGTGAAGAACTGTATCTGGGGTGACTGCTCAGTTACATGCCAACCGTCAATTAAAGGCAGATTAAATAAAAAAAAAAAAAAAGATTTTTACATACATGTATGTAAAACATACTGAAAAAGTCTATCATTTTCATTCACCAATGCACTGTTAAGGAATCTACAAACATGATAATAATGTTAAGAAAACGAGTAATAAACATTGGTTGGGAAAATAACGATCCTATGGCAAATGCGTACCATTGCACGCTCTTGGTGCTTCATTTAAAAATGAGATATACCGTGGTAGACCTCCAAATGTGTAAGTGACAAGTAATTAGAGTTATCTTGGAATGATTTATCAGCGCGAGAACGGACATGTCGTTCGGAATGGATGATCAGAACGGCTCACCGAGGCTCCAGGCCAGACTGTTGTTGCTGAGGTGTGTGTGTGGTGGTGATTGTTGCAATCTTCTCAGCGTTGGTCAGAAGCGACGCGTTAGAGGACTCTGCCAAAGGAATGATGAGGTCACGTGTGAGAACATGTGAGGACCATCCCACGTTCCTCAGAGCGTCTACGCCCTTGCACCTTTAGATGTGTACCATCCTACACCACCTCCCCGCACTCTCACGTGGAACACCTCCAAGCATCAACCACACCATTCCCTAAACACTACCACTCCAAAGATCCACGCTCAACTGCTTAGGCCACCTACACACCATGGCTTCAATCTCCCACTCGCTGTCCTGTATAAATATTTGATTGCCCTCTTACATTCAAAAACGACACCCTTGGATGTGCTGACAGTAAACACCTACACGAGACTTTCTGAAGATAGAGAGCACCGCAACCTGCAAACACCAGCTTGTGTGCATTCTGATCTGCTTGTTACATGCAACTCCGTTCGAGACCAGTTACTGAACTCCAATGTAGAAAGACAGGAAAGGAGAAATTCATGAAGAGGATACTAACACTCATATTTGACCTGTGTGAATCATCGTTTGAATTAAAATGCAATTCTGTGCCAGAGTGCTTTCATTTGACAAGTTATTTGGGTTGCGCTGCACGCCTGAACAAAACCGGGAAGATCAGAGCACCACATTTTGCCAGAAGTAGGTTGGTTCAACTGATTGACTCATAATACCTCCTTTGTGATCGTACGACAGGACCTAACTGTAGTGTGTGATGTTCCTTGGGATTCCGAGACAAATGTTAAGGAAATTTGAACAAACAGGAGACGCAGAAGTGCACTGGCATATTGTACGGAATCAGTGCTTCCATGATGAAAAGACAAGACCTCCACATCAAATTTTACTGTAAACCGTTGCAGACTGTTTAACAGCTGGCTTTACTGCACACTGCTATCAGTTCAAAAATGCTCAACTCCCTTGTAATTAGGCTGCATGTGTGAACCTCTTTTTTAAGACTCCTCAGAGCAGACCTGAAGACCTTGTTAGAACCTACGGACGGAACAGGAGGTGTAATGATCAAGAACTCCTTCATCTCGGCCAGCGACTGGCCTTGGCGACGGATGAACCATATCATTATTTCTGAATACGAAACAACGTGTGCACGGTAACCTACCTGACTACACAGGCAACAGCAGACATTCTCTAGCATGGCATTGTACATTATGGTAGAAATACCACCTCAACCACTCAACACAGACAATAACGCTCCTGACACCAAAATAATGAGGAAGATGTGCATGTAATACATCGAGATGATGTGGGATTCCGAGAGAGTCGATTCTCAGATTCCGCCGTGATCCTAGATTCCGTCTAAAGAGTAAGGCACATGGCAACTTGGAAGATACCAATCATTCCCGACAAGTTGTATACACCACATACATACAGTTGTGGGGCAGTTGACCTCACCGTCCCCAGGAATTATCCGCAGAGCAACGGTGTTCCCAGCCTCTTTGATCAGGTTGACGATGTCCGAGTGCGACTTGTTGGTGATGGAGCAGCCATTGACGGCCAAGATTCGGTCTCCAACCTTCAGCTTCCCACAGCGATCAGCAGGACTTCCTTCGATGATTCGACCTATTTTGTGGGGCATTGCCACGCACGCATTCGCAACTGTTACGCCAGTGTTCGTGAGTGTGTGCGTGATTGATTTTGGATAATTTTTTTTTTTTTTTCCCCAAAAATGAGGGAGAGGGCAAGAGGACAGAAAGGCAGAAGCAAAGGAGAAATGAAGATTAATTTCCCAAGCCACCAAGCTGAAAGACCTGCCAATATGATTAACAGAATTGCTGAGGAACAGGGTAACAGTGAATAGTAAAATCACTACACGTTAGTGCAGGGTGGCACAAATGAACCTAACCACAGTCAATCATGGAACTCCACCTGAAATAAGTTCCAAAAGCATTGTCTCATCAAATTTTAAATGTCTGTCCTATCTCTTGGGTCCAAACAGAGATGTGTTTGCAAACATGTTGTTCTGGTGACGTTGCAGGCTTCTGAATCAACACAGAACATTTCACCCACTGTGAAACCTACAGCGAGATTGCAGGAGCCACTCAGACATCACCTGCAGTAAGCCTCACCATGGCAACACAACTGAGGAACACTCAGTAAAATTTTGATTTGTTTCATTATTTCAAATAAAGCAGCAATCCTATGTGGTGAATAGCAAATTTCCAATAACGCAGGCGCCTAGTACGAACAGGATCGCCCTTAATTGGGCATAACGAGTAAGAGAAAGTAATAAAAAGTGAAGTAAACACATCTCAGAATTTACCAGCACTCTCAAGTTTGCTCTGTGCCACCCTACTGGGGACTCCCAACACGAGATAAGCACCAAAAAGTCTACGCTCTTCAAACTAGGATGCTGTTGTCTTGTCAATTCTTTTTAACAAGTAAATTTAGGTAAGCAGGTAAGTCTCAGTTCCAGCTACGTAAATGTTGCTCCAGAGGCGAAAGGAGAACATAAGAAAAATGGAAATGGACTCGAAAGAGAAACATAACAGGCATATAAGCAGACCAGCAAAGGAAAGGCAACCATGCTGTGTTTGCACCAAGATCTCAAGGAACATGTCTCTCACAAACATTTGCCTCCACAAAATACACATTATTCTTAAAAATAAAAGGACACATTTTTCAATATTTTTCTTGAGATTAATACTCTTTTTGGGTAATTACACATTATCTATTGAAATGATCTCTCAGATTAAACTGAAACCTCCTTACACAACAAATCAAACGTTCATTATTCCAGATTCTAACAAGACCACCGTCAGTTGTTCCACAGTTTTGTGGCCTGAATAGAGGATTCATTCTATCTGCTCTTTTAAAATGATTTTTTTTGGGTGTGGCGGTAAGTTATTCTTTTGTCTAAGCCTGCTGAAAACTCTAACGGCCCAACCCCCAGATAGCCAGGGCAAGTGTCTTACCAAAGGTGGCCCCCGCGTCGGGCCGAGATACAGATGACACGATAACGAAACCAAATCCTTCGTTCTCGCCACGGCGAATCTCCACGTCATAGGGCTGGACGACAGCACTGACCACAGCACTGCCGCCACCGCCGCCGCCGCCTCCACTGCCGATCCCACTGGTGCTACCGCTGCCCGAGCTGACGGTGTTCAGGGAGTTCTGGCTGCCTTGTGATGTGCGTTTATCCTCCGTCAGGGAGGGTGCCTGTGTGCTGCTGTGGTGGGACGAGGCTGGGGACGAGGGGACATCGGCCTCACTTTTCGCCACTGCGGCCGTGAACAGGGGCAATGGGGAGGTACATTGGGAAGAGAGAGAGAGGTTGAACGGTCAAACAGATATACTCCAACCCAGCACCTTGACAGCAAAACCTGCTATTCCAGAAGCCTTCCAAAACAAGATGCCCTTTCTCTAAGGTCATCCTACGACTGAGAGGTCCCCCAGGGATCCGCACCTCCGTATCCCATCTTGCGCCTGACCGTGAGGTTCACGTGCCCCTGCTTGGCGGCCTGCTGCATCAGTTGCACCACCAGCTGGTGGGACTTGCCCACCACGGCGGTCCCGTCCACGCAGATCAGCTCATCGCCCGAACGCAGCCGCCCGTCTTCGTCGGCCGCCCCATACTTCACAATGTGCCCGATGTATATCTGACGCCAGGGCGACAACGGTGCTCGAGCACATTAACAAAGTACTGAATTTAACTGAAGCAATGCAAACTGAACACAACGTGAAGCATTTTCTAAAGAGAACCGCTACGTGGTGCAGGAAGCAAATGCAAAACAAGAAATTAGAAAATTACAAATGGGAGCAACTGAGACAGATAAACCCTACACTTAGACCTGAGGATGCAGTGAATAGCGTCCAAGTTTTTTTTGTGTTTTTGAACGGAAAACAAATTGGTCATGGATTAATTAATACAAACAGCTGTATAAATAGACTTTATGCCTACAGCAACATTGGTAAAATAAATATATGGCATTAACAGCTAAATGTTATCTAATCACATAAAGAAAGAAGAAAAAAAAAAAAAAAAAAAAGCTGTCTTACCGGCTCTCCTGGTTCATTGCCTCCCAGAATCCGGAACCCAAACCCTGTATCCTTCCTCCACAAGAAAATATCCTGCTCCTGATAATCTGGAACTGAAAGATTTAAAGCACTTCGAGTTAATAGTAGTACCACATGGCTCCACAGTTGCGTCCAGCGTCTTGCAAAAGAATTCAGGTTCAGCAATGTCCTCTGCTGTAAAACCATGAAATGGTTCACTTAAAAGGACACTCAATATTCTATTTAAACTCTCAAATTTCCAATCGAACTCTTCCAAGAGCAAAAGTAGATAAGCCAGTTCTAGTTAATGTGAGAATTAAGAACAAAAAGCGAACATTCTTAAACTCAGCCCAACCTGAATCCTAATGAGAATCGAGAAGGCTGCTGTCTATAAGCAATCCCCCCAGCAACTGAGGAGAGAAGCAGAAGAGAAACCTTCCAGAGTGATACAGTCTTACCCAAAAAAATGCTAGCTGTAATTGTGCTTCACGCGCTTACAGCAGATATTGCTATAATTTTCAGTTTTTCCTGGTTTTTGTCATAATTACTTACCCTTTAGTAATACATTTAAATATAAAAAAACTAAAGTATATATATGTTAACACACTCCATATGTATCAGTTTTTGCAAGGCCCTGTTGAATTTTTTCATATAGATTACTGTTTTTTTTTCCTGTCTGTCATGGTAACATTTATAGGTCCCAAAGAAATGCACCAGGGTTACTGCCTCTCCTACTGCCCAAACCCCTCTACCCTCACGCTGATGCTAACGTTAACGTGCTAACGGGGCCTTTTGTTCCATCTCTCGACATTCTTTCCCGATCCTCCCCAATGCTTCGGCTGATTTGTGCGTCTTCTCGCTCTCCCACCACAATGGACAAGGACGTGGAACTGGCAGGAGGCTGGGGGTATGCGGGGCGGTGATGAAAGGATTAAGACACGTAGGGTGTAGTGTCCTTAGCGTGTCTGGCACGAAGACGATCGGGAGGAGTGTGCTATTGCCATCTTTGTTTATCCCTAACCTGGCCCCACCTGTGTGATAATGGTACAGCACAATAATATCCACCACTAAAATATATATTTTTTATTGCATTTCATTTAATTTTGACGACATTCACGTTGGTATGCTATATTAACCTGGACATTTTTAATACAGTACCATTAAGTGAGTGTCAATATTATTGTTTGTGTGCCTGTAAGAAGCGTGAATGCGCACTTTCAGCCCAATGCCTTGAATTCTCGGATAAGCTCTAGGGTTACCGTGACCCTGTACCAGATAAGCATGGATGGCGGATGCATGGAAGTACCCAATAATCTTAAAAATTCTGTAGAATTACATTATTGTTGTTTACTTCCCAGCATCAGGAACAGTTCCAGTAGGTTAACTGACCCATAGCACATGGACAGCAGTCCAAGCTCGTCCTTGCGTCACCATTTCTAGACTCCAGGACTCCTAAGGAGAGCGTTAGTCAGACTATTAGCCTGCTATTGATCTGTCTATGCACCCTAGGGCTGGCTGAGTTGACCACTAACAGCTCTGACCGTTCCAAGGGCTGGCCTCCTCCTCACCGAGGGAAGAGGCGGCAGACTGCCAGTCAATCTGGCCAAGTCGGCGAAGCGTGTGGTTTTCTCGGCAACAGACAAAATGGCCGTTCCAGTGGAGTTCAGCGTAGCTAATAGCTTGTCTCATTGCCAGCCGTATTTCAGTCCTGGCAAAACGGATGCCCCCTCCACTTGCCGAAAACTAGCCATAGCGCATCCTTGGCACCTCAGTGATGCGCCCACCGTGCACCACCCTTATTGGCTTAAGGAACAACACTGTGAGCATTCTCTCCTTAAGGTTGCTGCGGCAAGAAATAGCAATTGGCCTACACTAGCTTTGGAGCACCCCAGGGTTCACGGTGCGAGGTACAATGTTTTAACATTTGCAGAGCTTGCTTCCTAAAGCAACGCCACTTTCTTCTACTGTGGCTCTGTGCCACTAACCGAGAGAAACTAAGGAAAACACTTTGATTCTGGGATTGCCATGCATAAGACAATCTGCCCCACCTGCTAAATATCTACAACAGCAATGACACAAACTTCTTCACACACCTCAGGACATGTTAAAGGAGTGAATCCCGTCGGCTCAGCGTCTACAGAAGTCAACGCTGGCTTACGGTCATCTCAGTTCAGTTCCATTGTTGTTTCCTTCATAAACACGCCGGACATGACATGGCTGGATAAATACCACTCCGCCCCCTATATTTACCCCATTCTCAGTAAAGTCTTCTCCAAGTATAATTCGCATAGTCTTCTGTCTCCTTGCCCTTTACTGCATGTATCTTTCATGGAAGAGCGAATGGAGACTCTCTTTGCCTTTAGGCATGAATAATAAAAGAGAAGGTGTGAACGTGAGCTAGCAAAAAGAATTATGAAGGCACACCTGAAACCAGCTTCCCAACCACCCCTTGACTGCTGTCGGAGAGAGAGGAAGAACTCTTCTTCATGAGTAATCTCACCTGAAACTCAGAAATACACTGACTGCGAAAGATGAGGTTAGAAACCAACAATTTATTTTTGTTTGGCTGGCATCCAGTGTTGGACTTTTCTCCCCAAACTGAACCCTCATGAGGTACTCTGCGTCGTCAGACTCCACGGTTTGAAGGAGAAGTAAAAACCACAGTCTGAAAGCCAATTGCGTTTTGTAATTCAATCAAAAACATCCTTCGGGGCCGTCCAAATAAAGGAATTCTGCACTGAAACAAGGACAAGTGTCGCAAACCATGCAGACATGGTCCTTAGCAACCTTGGCCATGTTTACTATAGGAAAAGGCGGTGTTGATTTGTAGTTGGGAGAGCCTAAAAAAAAAAAAAAATTCTCAGCCAATTTTGGTTCCCCAATTAAAAAGGTAAGACAGGCTGCCAACAAGCACATCCTGTCACCCCTTCCTTTACTTTCCAAATCCTGCCTGGTACCGTTATGTAAGGCACGACGAATAACATTATGTACTCACGCCTGCTTTCATACATGCTCCTGGACTGGGCCCAGATCTTGAAAGGATCCGGTTTTTTCTGGACAGCAGTGTCTCCGGGGTCCTGGGGGGGCAGCCCCGGCATCGGCTGGGCAGGGGGCAGCCCCGGCAGAGGCTGGGCAGGGGGCGGAGGCAGGGGAGGCGGGGCAGCAGCTGGGGCGGTGCCGGCAGCCTCGCCGGTCAGGATGGCCGCCGGGCGTGCGGGCGATTCGGTGTGCGCGCTGCGGTTGCTGCATACACTGTGTTGGGAGCTACTCTGGCTGTCCTTCCGCTCCAGTCGCTGCTGTACGGTCGGAAAGGCAGAGAGAGAGATGGAGGAAAAGCATGGCGAGAAGGGGTTAAAATGAACGAAAGCAAAAAAGCAAGCGAAAGGCAACTTGAATAGCAGGAGCGTGAAAAGAAAAAGGTGAAGGAATCGCACAAGGTCATCTCTGCAAGCATCTTTTGTTTACTACAGCTTGCTCGCTGCCGCACTTTTCATATTTGCATGCACACCTATGTGTTATTTGAAAGCAGCGAACCAATCAAAGTCAGCTGTGACACAGGAGATTAGCCGCAAGAGGCCTCCGTCTGCGCAGATCTACATCTTTCGCAACAACATTTTTCCGATATTAACCTTCCCAGCAGAAAGTGAACTGCACTCCGGCAGAGAACATCAGACTGTCTGAGGAGGTGACATAACCTGCTTATTATTTGTGAAGCTGGATGTGGCTTCATTCAGCATTTAAAATACATTTTTGCCCCAATATACTCCAGCAAAAGTTTACGAAAAGCATCAAATGGAATTCCCAATGTATAAACAAAAAAAACACTTCATAATTCAATGGATGTAAACATATGTGAATATTCACATTTTTCCACAACTGTCAAGCCACATCATCTCCTGCTTCCTTCAAAGCAATGCCAAAGAAACAACACAGAACCTTGTCACCATCAAGGTGGCACGGGAGAATGGCGTTTAAAAATCTTTGCATTTTCCTTTACATGAACAATGGCTTGGTGCCATTTTAGCAACTGCATAAAAGAACATACTTTATCCACGTTTACAGTGTTTTACCTGAGGTGAAAGTACTCCTAGCCACTGACAAAGACTTGCATCCAAACTGACACATTTGTGATGGTGAAACACAGCTGTCTGCACCGAAAACTGATTGGAGATGACAAGGTCAGCAGCCTGTGGATCTGTGCACTGGCTCGCCTCCCACCATCACCCGATTTCAAGCATCATCAGAGTCTCCAAGCAATACCAGCACCCACACAAAAGTTGGTCTACGATCCTCTATCCATCAAGGGGGGAGGGGGAGGTGACTTGGGCTACAATCCCTGGGTGAGGTGTTTGGCTTGACCCAATGATTAGGCACTCCTAAGTGCCATATGAGTGTGTGACACTTGGATGATTCTGTTTCTACCCACATTAAAACAATGTGACAAAACCTGACGAAAACATGGTCTTTCAAGTTAAATAGTCTAACTTCCCAAAGTGCTGCAGATAAGGAGCTGCTACAAAGCCCCGATGTGGACAGACCTTTCCAAACTGACCCTGACTTCTGCAAGTGTACAACAGGACCTCTATCGGCGGCTTTCACTGGCATCCAATAACTGATCACCAGTACATCTAGATACAATCTGCAACCAGGGGAGAGCAGCCCGATGCAACAGAGAAGACAGAAAATGCACAAGGAGACTCACCAGCTTGGGACTCCTCTTCACAGGTACAGCTCCTGCAAAACACCATCAAACAGACAGAGAGAGACCATCAATCACCCGGTGTTGGAGATCACCTTCCTCATTTCAGCAATATAATAAGAAAATAACACCAGTTAGTGTAGAGCTCCGGGCTGGCATGGGAGCAGCACGAGTCTGATGCCAGGAGAGGTGTGGATGGGCTTCAGTGGTTCCTGCTGCTGTTTTGGCAGCCCCCGTGGGCTGGCCCGAGCCACCTACCACCCCTAGCAGCGGAAAATGAGCTGCACGCGGTCAAAAAAATACGTGCCGTTACCTGTCGAGAACGAGTCCAGGAGGCGGAACATTACGTTAATGGCAACGGTCAGCTCTCCCCTCACTGAGACCATCTTCTAAACACTGAAGCCCCCAGTAGCTTGCTTGTGAAGGCTGTGTGCATTCAGAGGCAGTTCTTCTGTCCTCCCTCCCTCCCTCTCTCTCTCTCGCTCACTCATCATTCTCCTCTCTTCACGGTGCATTGCAAGCCTCACCTCCCCTCCCCCACAATTGTCACACAAATACAGACACGGATATACATACACAGATATAGATCTTCCCATCTCTCTCTCATATAAATATATTATCTCCACTAAATTACAATATGAATAATATATTCTCACACTGATGTTCAACGTCAGTAGAACGTATTTAGAATTGTACAACGGGTGATAAAAAGTCATCATCATGTCATAACGTGCCTTCAGATTTCACAGACGAAAACGTGCTTTTTGACTCCATGTACACTACAGACAGACATCAGTGAACCAAGGGGGACAGTCTCAAAGACTCCTTGCCGTAAAAATGTTAAAATAAAAATACTTTATACTGTTGTGCTGCCCAGCAGGATGGCTTTAAATGAAACCTCTCCGGACGTCACATCAGCATACGCGTTCCACACTCGAGGCTCTGTCTGAAGATGTTCATCTAAAAAGCCTTAAATTATGGATTTTCTGTAAATCAGCACCAGCTCTGTAGTCTGCCAGGCACAGATGCTATTACATGCTAAAATATCCTGTAATGGCTCCCCCCCCCCACCAACCTACATGATTTATAATTGATTTAGTTTCTAATGAGGGCAGAGTAAGAATTCTCTTCTTTTTCTCAATATGAGGCTCTTTTAATTGAACAGACATAACTCTCACGTTGTCTCTATTAACCTGAATGGACGTTGTTCCTACTGTAAGTTACATTTACCCCTATTGCAAGCACGACATCCAGTATTTTGGTGAAACCAGGCTTTGTAGCACGAGGCTAATGTCACACGCCGACTCTTTGCCGTTACTGAAGTGCTATAAAAATTCCCGTTACAAACTGGACTCCGAGAAGAAAAACATCTCCCTCCTTAGTCCTCCGCTAGTATGGATTTGTCCCAATATACACCGAGTCACTGGACATCCTGTGGATGAAATGCGTACAAAATAATACCACCAACCCCTCTGCTAAATAATCCAAGACGGAAGGGCAAAGCCACTTTGCTTCACTTTACTTGAACGTCTGTAAAACTCAGGTTGTGGAATTAAAAACCAAAACCCTAAAAGTTGTGATTAATTCATGTAAAACACCTTTGCTTTTATGTCCCCTCAGGGCCGCTATGATTTAAATGGAGAGAGGATATGAGTGAAGAAGAGGAGGAGTAGGGAGAGGAGGAAGCTCCATTTCACTCCCTCACTGGATGACGATCAGCTGCCAGCCTGTTGGCGTGGAGAGGAGCTTCCTCGGCTCGTCTGAATCATGTCACGCCCAGCAGTCTTTAATCAGGAGCTTTTAGTGGTCCGATTATCATGTACGGCAGGGGGGTTGGCCCTCGGTCACCATTAGCTTCAAAAGGGCCGCTTCCGACCGACCGGGCCATCTGTCACAGGGACATCGCGAGTGGACAGACGGTCTCCTTCCACAAGCATTTGATTCAACCAGTATGCAACTTGTATATGCATTAACACTGCGTTCCACTCCTTACGACTAAATACAACATAGATGCTGTTACACTCACTCTTCCTGATCTCATAATTATCTGTTACACTCACTCTTCCTGATCTCATAATTATCAGTGCTGTATTATTACTTCATCGACAGGCTACCAGGATTTCACATTTAGGTAAAGTGAATCGAGAGATGGTACAGCCCGGACCACCCTCACCTAAGCAAAGCCACAATGTGATGCAACGTTGTGCAAGCATCCATCTTGATAGGGACCAGCTGCAATGGACCAGAGACCATGTGCCTCACAGCCCAAGGCTCTCCTGCCAATCAACTCAGGAGCTCACCGCACAAACCTTGCAGCTGGTGGGGGAGAACGCTGACGTGCAAGGAGGGACCAGGAAATTTCACTGCAGGTCTTCAGGGGACCCTTGTCCCCACCCTCTGCTATTCTCAGCATGCTTCAGGCAGGATGCACGTAGCCGCACATCGATGCACAACACGGCAAAAACTTCAATTTCCGATCCATTTGTCAGAACCCCTTCGTAAGTGGAGGACTGTCTCTGTATGCGTATATATAGAAACAGTTCATTTTACTCTGACAGGAGTTATTCGCAAATCAAATAAGCTTAGTAACAGGATTTACAGTGTTTCAGAAACTGGACTTGTTACCAATAAATTGTTGGTTTGCTGAAGGGACATTAAAGTACCTCTGAACCAGTCCTTAAAATGATTTGCTTCAGCAGTACTTTCCAGCTGTATAAACAGGGAGAGGAAATCTCTCTTTCCAAATGGTTGGATAAATGTTTTCATCCAGTAAAGATTGGAAATATTGAATCCACATTTCCATAGCGCTAATCTTTTTGGAAAGCCCAGATAAATGTTTTCTTTGCTTCTTTACAAACACATCAGATTTTCTGCTGAAATTAAAACACACCCATTTCTTTAAAATTTTACCGTTGTGAAAATTGGAACACACAAATTCTGTTTTAAAAGTGATCAGGGCCAAGGATAAAAAAACATGAAATTTAAAAATATATGCTAATCATCTAAAAACTGTGCCTTGTACATATTTGTAATGGAGATTATAAGCTGGGGATGCACTGCATCCAAAACAGAACGCTGTAATAGGGTGGCCTAAAGGTTTCAGGTAAATTTTAGGATATGACATTCTGGATTATTGCAGCATAGCAATGGTATAAATTAAATCATCAAGCTTAACTGAGTGGAAATAAGCAGAAATCTTCAGACGGACAAATTTACACTGCAGTGGCTTCTTAAGGGTTATAGTTAAACGGTTCCTTAACTCTTAACATCATTGTCCGCATGATTTCCGTTGAACTTTGGGTTTCATCTGCACAAACACAGGGGTCACAAGCTGCGCTGGGTCAGCCACAATCGATGGACGAAGGGTGGACACGGGATGCAGGGTGCTAATCGCCCTCGGACCCTTCGCAGTACGCTCACCGGATTTTTCACAAGACGATGATGACTGTTGTGGCGTTGATGCCACGTTGGAACCTGTGCCTCCTGCGAATGGACTGCTAATAAGTTGCATGATTGGTCAACATCCCCGTAATAACCAAACGCAGCTGTGAAGGGACCTTTCTCAACGCGGGCAGCTGTTTGCCTTCAGCTCTGCTCACTAGTGGGTCTTCAAGGCATAACAAGGAAGTTATTACAGAACATGCTGCCGGGTCTTTAAAATAAAATATAATATAAATGTTTCAATGGCCGATGTCAACTTGATATGCAGAAAGATGGTCATATTTTCTGCAGTCCCTCCCTAGTGGAGCCAAAATTTGTTCCACTAACAATGAGGCTAGAGGGTGATTTTATAATAAATCATAATCATAAGGATTACAGCATATTCAACTCAGCATTCATGATATCCCAGTTTTTTAATGGTAGCTGTAACAAAATATATTTGTACACTTGCAAAATTGGCTACCTGCTTTTCAACACCAGACCTTTGTTCAGCCCCTATGAATAGAACCTGTGTTTTATATGTCATATTTAATCACAACTTATTCATTTGTCCTAATGAACAGAGACTCAATGTGTCTTTTTTCAGGAGAACAATTCTCCTCAACACACCTGCCCGCAGCCTTACCTGCCAACTCAACAGAACAACAAAGACACAAGCAGAGAACACAGCTAAAGATGACGTTATGATCCAAACACACCGTCCCACACTCTGGTTAATGCCAGCAGACAGAACGAAAGCCGTGCAAAAATTATATAGGTGTAGCTCCTCGGCTGCCACACCTCCCTTACACATTAACTCATCCATCTCGATTTCCAACCTTCTGCACCACCATGACAAAATAATCCATTTGCACCACTGTGGTGAAATAACAAGGTGTAGTCTTCCTTTGTCATTTGCTCACTCGGCTCAGTGCCTGTCACTCCATATCTGAAAGGTAGCACCACCGTCTCTCTTGCATTTTCACCTTTATCCTTTTCTTTGTTCCACCTACTTATCCAGAGCAAAGCATCGAGCCAGCAACACTGGATACTCATTAAACTGACAGGAATGGCTCAGCCAGGCTATTCTATATATGAATAAGAAGGTTCTTAAGAAGGTTCTTAAGATCATTCTGAGTCTTGTGTGCTGCACTATACCAAAGCGAGATCACTGCATTTTCCCCATCACATTTTAATTCCATTTACCCAGTGCCTACCTCTCTGTACCAGCATGGTGACCTCACTTCCTCTGGGACATTTGCTCAGTAGATCCACCACTTGGTTGTGGGTCATGCTCTGGACGTTTCTTTTGTTCACTTCCACCAAAATATCCCCTTCCTTCAGGCCCCGGCACCGGGGGTAGTCGACGATCTGCTTGACCCTCTGTCCACCCCCCGCCGGGCTGTCGGCAATAGTGAACCCAAAACCTTTGTCTCCCTTTTCCATGTGTACAGTGATGAGTTCAGGCTGAGTAGCGATTGAGGACGCAAGAGTCACCACGTCGCTGGGATAGGTGACTGAGCCATCAGAGGTCACCTCTGCTGATGGGCTGTATGGTCGAGACTCCTTCGCCCCACCTACACCATTGCCCCCTTGGCTCCCATGGCTGGAAGGAGAGTCGTAGCTCTCCTGGCCATTGACAATGATAGGTTCTTTGTCCAGGATAGCCACCGACGTGACCAGACTGGTGTTAGGGTCATCGGGGTCAAAGGGCAAAGGGTAGCCTCGGCAAAGTTCAAGGTCCACCATGGAGCTTATGGGAATCGACTGAAAGATCTTCACCACTTGGGCATGCGTGTAGCCCAGGACACAGGTGTCATTCACGCTCACTATCACATCCCCTGCAAGACGGAAAATAACAGTCATCACTAGGCAAGAAGGAACTCGCTGACACTAGATGACTGAATAACACGTAGAAAAAGCTGCCTGTATTTCCTTGTTGCCATAGAAACACACGCAACTCACCAGTCTCCATCTTTCCATCTAGAGCAGCTGGACCATCCAGAACCAGGCTCTTAATCTGCAGGAACTCGTCAGGCTCGTCTCCCCCCACCACGGTGAAACCGAATCCACGACGGCTCTTCTTCAGTTTGGTGTGAATGAAGGTCCCTTTAAGCTCGGAAGGGTTCCTGGTGAAGAACGGCTTTCCTCCTGGAAAGGGTCGAAAAGCGTGACTGTTTATTTGTCATCTGTCCACGATGTCAGAAATACGTCCGTCAATATAGCTCTAAAGTCAAGCTGTGTTTTATACTCAAATACCGATTTAGCTTAATTGATGTTACTCTACTGAAATGCTTAATTGGTTGGTTAAATTGACCTCTGACACTGAAATTAACTGAAATGTATCACTCAAATACTACATAAAAGAAGGCAGGCCTCAGAATTGCCCAATTAACATTCGCAAAAACGCAGGCTCAAAGAACCATCAATCGCACCACATTGCACTAGAACTCACGTAGGCAGACAGGCTATTCAGAACATAGAAAGAAGGGCAAAAGGTGTCACATTGTCACACTGTGGTGTAAAACTCTCCGAAACGGGAACGCTCCAAGAGCGAGATGCAGAGAGTGAGCTGAACTTTTATTGTATTCATTTTGCAGGAAAGTCACGTAGAGGGCATGCAACAACTCTCCCATCGCAGCAGAAAGCATGATGAAATAAAGCAGAAGAGAATGTTTCCTATAAAATAATATATTAGGTGGAAGAAAAAAAAACAAGCTTTTATTCACCCTGTTCCTAACAGAGTGCATGCTGATGTAAGCAATCTAAGGCTACAGCCTGTGCAATGTTTTCACCTTGCAAGACAGAACAGGTAATTTATGCTGCTATAGGGCTATAGAGCAAATTCCTACCTGTACCCATTAAGAGAGTATTTAAGAAGGAATTGAATCTGTCAGCCACGTGGGTGGATTCACACAACTTCTACAGAGATAACTATCAGCACACATAAACATACTGAATTGTGTCACACTTCTTGAACTCAAACTACACTTCAGAGTTATGGCTCTAAGACAGGAGTCGGTCACCAAAAGGACGTAGCGATTCTGGTGTAATTATGGTTAGTTTTTGCATGATCCTGAACAGATAAAATGCTATCGATCTGCATAACGGAGCCGGGCAGGGAATTAGTTTGTCAGCTGCATGTCGTGAAAGAACAAAATCCAGAAAGGCACCAGGATTAATTGCTGAAGCTTTTCAGATTAACTACAGGACTTTTTTCCATGAACGTGACAGCAGGCATTTGGGTTCCAAACCTGGGTCCTCAGTCACCCGATGCAAACTTAACCAAATCAAACATGCTCATGCAGTACTAGAGGTGAGGATAATGAGTCACGCTGCAGGATATTACTGTTTAGTGCATGACTGCTTTCAGCATATTTTTTGCCTTTGCATGTTCGGAGTCTTTCACTAAAGTGGCTGGTAAGTGCCAAGACAGTTCCGTGTAGAAACTGTCGTATACACAGGGTGAAATTCCTTGCTGTGTGGTGTGAGGTACAGTGACCAGTGTTGATTAAAAGAATATCGTGAGACTGGCGTTTACCAGGAGCAGCACTCACGTTTGGGCCCCTGCGGGGGTGGTACCGTGGGGCCTGTCTGAGGGTCCCGATACGTCTCCAGGTGGTTGGTGGCGTAGCTGCCCAGGGGCACCCCAGCGGCCGAGGGCTCCTCAATCCATTCTGAAGGGGGGAAGGGGAACATTTCCAGTGTGGTCCGTGCGTTTCACATGCACACAAACACACCAAACATTATCACAAAGGCTATCACATAGGCCATAAACATATGTACAAGTCTGGCCAAAAACACAAAATGCACTACGTGCACAAAATCAAATGGTGCATAGCTGATTAACGACACACACTGACTGCAAAAGTCACCACTCTGGTCTTTCATCCCAGTGCCTCTGTCCTAATTTAGCTTTAACATTCATAACCTTTCTGTCTATAGATTCATATGGCCTAATTCAAAAGAATGCTTATTATTATCATCATTTCACATGCTTAGATTTTCACTTACAACCAAATCAAAAATTAAAACAAAAAACAACATTAAAAATAAAATTATGCTTAAGGAGAGGTTAATCCAAAATATCAAATAACATAAGTGCATGACAACAGACAGGATGATCACAGGCAGGGAAAAAAAAACAAAAAACAAAATGATGCCATGCCTGGCTGGGATCGAACCTCAAATGAACCTCTCACCTTCTGGTGGCTGCTGCTGTTCAAGCTGCTTTTTACGCTTGGCTTCCAGAACGGGGTTCTCGTACTGGGTTTTCCTGTTAATGTGGCTGTGAGAGAGAGAGAAATACATGGAAAGCACCATCAATTACCATTTACACTGGTAGACAGGAGTTCTACCACACAGGCTGGAGCAAAGGGTTGTCCAATCCCCCAGCACCAGAAAATAAGGTGCCTCTACACAAGACTATCACCACAGAGGAATAACTTTTTTTTTTTTTTTGGGGGGGGGGGGGGGGGGGGGGTGAGTGGGCGGGGGGAATTTATGGTTTTTTTTTTTTTGTTTTTTCTCTAGGGGGGAAAAAAGGTTTTGTGGTAGTACTGCCACAAAGCAGTT
>JAACJT020000086.1:19201471-19224460 GCA_009936485.2 Gymnarchus niloticus | reverse complement strand
TCTAGGTACGTTACTGAGAGAACCTTTCATGCACAATGATGTCGACCACTCTGTTCTAGGTACGTTACTGAGAGAACCTTTCATGCACAATGATGTCGACCACTCTGTTCTAGGTACGTTACTGAGAGAACATTTTATACACTATGATGTAGACCACACTGTTCAGTATTTTAATGAGTGCATGTTGTATAAACTGAAGTAGACCACTCAGTTCTCAGTGGTTTTTAAATGGGAACATAATGTGTATATAGTATCAAGTAGACCACTAGAACATAAATTGGACCTCTTTATCCTGTGGATCATTGGTGTAAGTATAGCAAGGTGTCTCAGTAGATGTCTCCATGTATGAAGGCGGCATGTTATTCCTGTGCTGTGTTTCCCAAGAATATACCGGTGTCTTCCCACTGTCCAAAGACTGAATCACCCACAGTGTTATTGTGTGTTCTGAGTGCCCAGTGATGGCATCCTGTCCAGGGTGTTCCATGCTTTATGCCCTCTGTTGCCTGGGATAGACTCCTCAGTATGATAATGAAAAAGCAGCACATACTCTATGAAGTAGACCTCTCCATTCTCTGTGTAGGCCATCTCCCAGTTGTCAGGCAGAGGACCAAGGAGGTCCTCTTCGGGAGGCTGGATGTTTGCGTGTGACTGCTGGGAGCTATCCGTGGTTGACGCCAAGGTGTTGTTGAGGCCGTAGGAGGGAGCTCTCTCTTGTGCGGGCTGCAATCTCAGTGCCAACCGCTCGTCCTGTTCACTGGAGTCTACTGGGAAGGACGCAGTGGAAGATGTTCAGCTGCTTTTAAGACATGATAATGCCAACAACTGGTTCAGTGGAACATCTTAAAATGTTACATTAAAACACACTGGAAAAGCAGAAAAATATCTCAGCAGAGCTTGTTTCACTTTCATTGTACCTTTCCTCCTTATAAATACACCTGGATAGGTTTCCCTTGATAATGTGAGAAGTTTCCTGTATAACAGAATCTGCTTAGAAATAGTGAAAGCCTCATTTCCACTGACATTTTACCTATTTAACATTACTGTACAAAGCTTTGTGAGGTTTTCGTACGAGAGTCTTCTAAGACCAGCACTAATAACCATTTACTTTGTAAAATTAACATGCATGAACTGTATTTTAGCCCCAAGGATAGAAACCTTGCTCATACTTATGGATGTCCAGAGGTTAAAAAAAAAAAAAAAAAAAATTCGTATCTGGATCTATCTTTATTAGCTAAGGCTCATGATAACGAGGCAAATAAAACCAAACTAAAGTATTTCCTAATATAAATCATCCACATCTCGTTATTCGGTACGCTATGCATCTTGCAAAATCATAAAGCTTTTGGAAGAAAACAAAATGTATGGAGAAATAAATGAATTTCAACAGTGCACACTGCTCCAAAGCTGCCTTGCTTACAACGTGGAGGTATACTATATATTTTCCACATTTACGAAAACATAATATGCATGAACCCAAGTACTGTACCCTCAAGCAGAACATGAAGACAAAAAAAAAAAAAGCCTAGGAAGGATCTATCTTTGTGTAGTCAATCAGTTTTAATCTTAAGATACACTGAGGCAGTTTCGCTGCTCATTCTCAGTATAAGCTGTTTCCTTCAGAGATCCAGCTTGTTTCTCTGTACGCGTGAAATATGTAGACTTCACTTTCTGGCCCAAGTTCTCTGTAGACAGAGGTTACAGATTCCCCCTACATTAGCTCACTACAAGGCGAAGGAACAAGATATATAACTCTGCTAAAGTGGTGACACTGAAATGACCCTTTGGTGTGTATGATCAGTTGGGCCCATGTGAGTGTTCAGTAACATTCAGGGTGTGTCTTATGTCCTATGCATGCATGACCACCCAGTGGTACAAATTAAAGAATGGAGCATGCGGATCCATTAATCAAATCCATATTAAATATGTGGATGTGGCTCAATAATGTAACATATTTCTAAGGTATTAAAAAAATATAAATTACACTGCCAAAAATAATGTTTAGTATAAAAGAAATCCATTTTTCAAAATCTTTTACAGAGTAAAACTTTAAGAGTAAATCTACTAAATTATATACATAAATTCCGCATTGTGAAATGCGCCATTAAAAATTTAATTCTGAATTTTAAAAATTCTACTCAGACAAAAGCACATTGTCATCTTGTAGTCTTAATCACAATGAATACAACAATGATGAAACTGGAGAATGCAATGTTCACATACCCCACCTCACAGCCAGATGGCGCTGCTATTTGGACCCACAAAGGAGGAGGAATATCAGCACAAAGACATGATGTAACCACCAGACACACAGTATCCACAGCACAGGGCCAGCCGCGTTTACCTGTAAAGCTACTGTTCATTTCAGGGACCTCGTCTTCATCCTCCTGTTCTACAGTTACTATTTTAGCATTTTGCATGTCATTGTAGGACTTGGTGCGCTTAGGGTGGGATTGTGGCGAGCTGTCTTGCAAAGCATCACTGGTAATCACTGTCCCACAGAGGGGTTGGCTCGGCGGCTTGGGTGTTCCATAATAGTTGCCTAGGCAACAAGGGGACATTAGCATGTTTGAAAAACACAGACGTGGGAAAGAGGATCTTTTCATAATAAGCTCTGAAATTTTACTCAGAAAAGTAAAACGGATTCAGAATTTTTCATTTTATGCAATAATGACGGATGCTTGCGGTTATTTCAACCCAAACATGTTTCTGTTTTCAATGCTGCCATGTCCAGTGAAATGAGAGGCAAGAAAACATGAAGTCCATTTTTTTTTTTTTTTTGAGTACTGAGCACTCGTGATGAGACAAATGAGGCTTAAAAACCCATGGTGGGTAGGAGTTTCCCCAAATAACCAATCGATCCCAGTGCTAAATGAGGCTTCGACACCTGTAGTGGGTGGGTTTTGAAGCCTCAATTGTCCCATTACTACTGAGCATAATCTGAGTATGACCAACACTAGAGAAGCCCTCATAAATATGATTTTCAATGGACAGCCTGTTTTCTTAGCTCAACACTCTTAATTATGAGCTGCAATTATACTGCTCCCATAATGTGGGAGAACTTCATGTATACTTGATTCAAAAACACAAGAAAATAGGAACCAAGGTATTTTTTGGCTTAAAAAAAATGACCTCTGCAAGGTCCTTGTGAGGACTGATAGGCTAACGGAAGTATTTTCATACATTTAGGGAAAAATCTGACCACTGCGCCACTGGAAAAAACCCACTGAGTTAAACTGGGGGCTGCTGTTTGACCTGTTGGCATCTCATTTACTTCTTTCATTATTGGAGTTGAGGCTGAGAAGACAGTAGCAGAACACAGCTACCTGTGGCATGAATTAATCACTTCATTCTAGTCATGTTTTTGTGAAAGAACACAGCTTCCCCTTGACAGGATGATAGGAATTACCTTCGTATGTTCCTACTTCCAAAAGACTGTTACTTTTTTCAAGATTTATGAAGTCCTCCACAGACAGGAAGTTGTAATCAACTCCTGGGATTTCCCCGTCTCGAGGAGGGCGGGTTGTACCTGGAGAAAAATAAACGTTTGCAGGAAATTATTAATTTACTGTCAGACGAAGACCGCCAAAATGACTGTCCCCAAAACAACACTGGCTATTGCCATCTATCTTAAACATAGCAACACATTGAAAAATTGTCTTATTGTGTCTCAGCTTAAGGTGCTGTAAAAACCTGCCATTTTAGGTACTAATTAAGTTAATTGGTAGGAGGTGAGGGTAATTGTCCTACACATTTCCTCGGATGACACAAGCAAAGAACCTGGATCTATTTTCCTACCAGAACGAAGGCATTAACTCGTATGAATGAATGCTTATTTAAAGCGCATTTTAATTATGCTGAATGCACTGTGCTGCGCTATAACACTGCAGCACTGCGAGTTACTCAAAATGCAAGTGTGAGCCATAGCAGCACAGTGTGAGCAAACACGCTAGACTTGATGAAAATGGCATTATGCGCGTTTCTGTCTGTTTAGCCATCTGGTTCAAAAACGGCTGTGTGTTCAAAGTGCTAGTTCCCAGCAGACTGACGAGTAGTGTAAATTCCACCATTTAACGTGACTGCTAAATGGGAGCGACTAGCTGTTAATACCGCAATTGTAATTAAGGTGGGGAAGCCAGGCACGCCAACTGCTCTTAACCCAAATACAGTCGCAAAAAAGTGTGTTTGAAGATTACAGGCACTGCGAGGCAATTAAAAATGACACACAACCATTGGTTTGACTGATCCACGTCGAAAAGACCTGGCATCTTTGCATGACCTAATAAATGGTGTGATCTTAAATCTCTGCAGCTTCCATCACAGCCTTATTCTTCATCAAGGTGTGGGACTCTTAGCTGAAAAAATATGACATAAGAAAACTCAACAGCATGGACAAGGTGGGAGGTATGCAGACAGGGAGGGGTCTCACAAAGTACCATGCCAGGAAAAACTGCTATCTTTCTGAGGTAAATGGAATTATCAAAAATTGTATTAGATGTAGCAACGGATTTCTGGCACAGGCTGTGTGGATCAGTAAGAACCCCCGGCTGGAAGGACTGAACGAGTACTAGATAAACGCACGCTGAAAGTTTGTTTGGCAAAGGAACTTTATCCTAAACTCATCAGCTGAGTGCAACAACTCAACGGTAAATTACACAGACCCGGTCTTGAAGGACACTAATAATTACTGAATATCAAAGATGTTTCTAATAAACCACATTTCCAACTTTGTTGTCCATTAACAAATCTGGTATACGAGTAGACAGTTACTCTCATCGTGTCCAGCATCTAAAGATTTTCTCTAGTAGAAGGTGACATACTAAAATCGAGAGATGCAATCACTTTGAGAAACTCATCTTCATATCATGTTTCTATAAAACACAGCAACCAATTACCCTGACGATCAAAATCAAATTATTATTGGTTTTAATTTCCCTTTGTTTCCAAACTCAACACAAGCACAAGTCCTTCCAAATTCCAGTATGGGGTTGCAAGTCAATCCATTCAATCTAGATGAAATCTCATAAAAATTGTGTGTTATGTGGTCATACTTGAACCAACTGACAATAATAAAACCAAAATGGTTGATTTAAAAGGTGCTCTTGTTTGTTGTTCTTGTTTTTGAATACCATATGAATGACATCATCAGAACTTGGCTACCAGCACCAACACCAAAATGTGCAGATGTACATTTTCCAACACATGCTGTGGATCCACTGTCCGATTCCATTTTCTTCATTGGTCAAGTTTCTCTCGTGCTTCTAGTGATGAGAGCAGTCATCGGGAACTACTTCTCTGACGACAATCTGGCTCACACCATCGAGATTAAACAAGGGTGTTTCAGAACCATAGGTATTCCTCTAAGTCATGGCACCAAGATCTGTTGGCATTTTTTTTAATGAATCTTTCCAAAATAACTGTGTGGACAGAGGGGCATTCAGTTTGTCATCCCCGCGACTGAGGCAAAAAAAACTAAATTCAAGAATTTAAAAAAAAAAAAAAAAAAAAAAAAAAAAAAAAAAAAAACCAAGGATGAAGAATAAAAAAAATCTCAATTTCAGTTTCTAGGAAATATGGTCAAAAAATATGATCATTTAAGCAATCACATTAAGAGACCTAGGCTTAGGTCACATTAGGCTGCAGGTACAAAGTGTAGATGATAAACTGCTGTTGGAGCCTTGGGGGCAGGTATCATCTGAATAGCTTCAGTATATTATGATTAGCTTTATTTGTGGTCGAGCTGCAGAACTGCAGAGTACTTTGCACGTAGTAATAAGGTTATCACTATTTGTGACACCATAAAGATACACCATTACCAGGCTAGGTTTGGCCACACAGACATAACAAAACTCCACAGACCAAGTGTAGTATGCCACCGTTAGCCCTATTAAGCAAAGCCTTGACTTCATGACGAGATCAGCTTGAGGCCATTAACTCAAAATGAAAGAATTTACAGTGGGGAAGAAAAATCAGAATTCATAGAAAACATCATCTGAGCAACAATATATGGAGTTAGGGCAAGAAGGTGAGCACCTACTGTATTCAGGAATTAAAATAATGAATACTTAGGCCACACATTGTCCTAGACAGGAGACCGAAAGAGATATCAGCAGCACATCTTGCACAGTGCACACCGTAAAATACTTTAAAGCTGTTTAATCTCAACGAGGCGGAACACACACCAACCCAACACGATGCTAAAGATTCAGATTACTGACTCCCAACATTAGGACGTGAAATTTGCAGAAATAAAACAATGAAGTCATACATTTCCTTTCTGCCAATTTATATTTCGTGAAAACCAGACAACGAAACAAGTGACTGGTTTTGAACTGATGTGTGTACCATAGTAGCCATAGCAACAAGTCTTTTCTTGCTGACGTTTGCCCAGCGTATGGTTGTACGACAGTCCATCCCTCGGTGGAATGAAACCACAAGAAGATCACACCTCAGCAATCGGAGGTGTGATACTGTACACCGGACCATACGCGATGAGGATCTGAAGGAGAAAATAATTATCCAACCAATGCAGAGAGGGACTATACATTACAATAAAACAATACATTGTCTGAACCTGACAAATAGAGAAGGGAAAACAAAAATACTTTCTGGACAAAATAGCTTCTAAATCTGTAGAAGTCACTGTAACGGGAAGAGACTGAAGTAATCTTAAAAGCATTGTAACTGACAGTTCTGTTGTTTTGCACAAAAAAAAAAAAAAAAAGAGGGGTAGTCGCTTATGATCTTTACAAGAAAACAGTTTTGTTCCAGTTTGTTGAAACTTCTGAATCCATGTTAGGTACCATAAAAATATATCTGTTTAATTCTGTGACCTAGTCCTCACCCGAACTCAGATTGGTACACTTTGGTGACTATGATCAGACTCATCAGGAATAATTATAATGTAAGGTCACATAAACGATCAGCTGTTTTGAGTTTAATATGATACGGATCAGCTGACAGTTAAGGGCTTCTTAAATGTCGTATGGAGCTTTTAGTTTAATTAGCCAGCAATTGACCTTTGCAATAACTTTAGTCCTACACTACGGACATAGTCAAATATAGAGAAAGTGAAGGCAATGATCGCAGCTATTTGGGAAACCAATTTAGCCACCTCTCTCCTTCAGACAAGTCTGCTATTTACAAGATCCTCGTGAAGATCCCATCTTCATGTAGGTGTCAAGAGAGAATCCCATAATACTAAATTCCCATATACAATCCCGAAACACATATCTGGTATTTACCAGATGACACACCCTTGCAAAAATGCTTTATGTATCGAATGAAAATAACGGTCACGTGCTGGAAAACATCATGAAGACTCCAGTGGTATTGAAATTAGCTGTTGAGCTAAATGACCTACAACACAACACAAAAACCATGCAGATTTTATTTATTTATCATGTTGATGAACAGCCCCTGAAATCTTAGGAATAGTGAAGCCTACCATGGACATTTTAGCAGTTCCCTAGAAGGAATTATGAATTATTATTTAAATGAATCGGCCTAGATTCCTCTCCAAAAGATGCAGATGTGCCAGCCTTAGTTGGCCCTGCTGAATGATGGCAAACGATTTTTACACTTTCTAAAGTAACTAACATGTCGCTGATTTGGTAGAATCAACCTACATAGTCTAAATGGATGAAGTGTCGTACATACAACACACATGTAAACTAGGAAAATACATGCAGTGTGATACGGCAAAATAACCATGAAGTAAAACATGTTAACCTGGATATGGTTAGCCAAGCAATAAAATACTTTCAGGGATTTCCTGAATTAATCTCTAGAATGCAAATCCCCAATCAGTACAACTTTGAGTATTTAACAAAATGCTTTTGACAACCAGCCCCTTTTCCAAATGTCAGAGGGTCACAAAGCTACCATGTATTAGATGGTATTATTTTCTACTGATCCATATGTGGGTCAATCAATAAGAAATGATTAACAACTGTTTGGAATAAAATGTACAGATCTCAAAAGTTAAAACTGGTTATGACTGTGGTTAGGATTTATACCTCAGGCTATTAGTTATATGCGAATAAATCTCTGATGTCTCAAAATAGTGTCAGTAGGAAAAAAAGCATTTTCAGAAGTTATACAACAAAAATTAGAATTTTAGATGAATATCCAACTCAATGGTATCAGTATTGATCAGTGTTAATAAATGAAAACAAAAACATGACAAAAACCAAAGTAAACATTTTCATATCTCCTGTATCTGAATGTGATCTCCTGCTAATGCTCTGCGTATGTGAAGTTCTTCTCATATTGCACAAGATTCCTCCTTCAGTCCAAAGTTAGGCCTGACTGTTAGTGTTGGCTATAAAATCTTACCCAAAATTTAAGTCTAGTTCCAATGTCTACCTACTGTACTGTAAAAAAACAAAACAAAACACAAGTCTTAGGCAGTCTGAGAAAATGCTTAAGGCCATTCATCTAACCAGTAACTATATATTTGCTCAGGAAAAAAAAAAAAAAAAAAAAAAAAAAAAAATCAATATATACAGATTAACTACTACAAAAGAAGAGAACATTTTTTTCTGTTCTCCAACACGTTACTGATATCTGGATGAATGGCTTGAGCTACATAACTCTGGCTCCTAAACTTCTCCTCGAAAGCACCTCAGCCCGTCCATGTAGTTTTTCCATTTTCGCCACCAGTTCACTGAACTTGAGAAGTTAATTCACATTATGAGGTGTTAATTAGCCAAACAAAGTGCACTCCTAGATGAGCTCCAGAGGTACAAGATATGGACTGAAAATGACACAAGATAAAAATTAAAACAAAAAATCAATAATTTACAATGTGAAAAATACAGGGCAGTGCTAAGAAAATAATACAGCATTTTAATAGTTTAATAAATGCAATGGTTTTACAGCTAACATTAACATATCTTACTAAAATATAAGATCAGGAAAGGAAAATGTGTGCCAAAAATATTTCAATTTGATTTTATTTTAAAATCGAATATCTAACTACATAAGAGCATTTTACTAATGAACAATCAGGCATGTTTTTCACATTTGAACAACAAACATCTAAGTTATTGAATTTCATCTGCAGAGTTGAACTGAAGGACTGTACTTCCACTACATAAAATGTATAAACTAACCAAGTGAAAAATTCCATAGGAAATGTTTGTTCTCCGGAAATCATAACCACCTCACTTTGATTAAAAACTACCTTTGTAGAAAAACAAATAGCTAAGTTCAGTGAATCCAAAATTTAGCCTAAATTATATTGTGGACATTACATACAGTGAAGAGTTACATATTTGCATCATAAAATATATCATGACCAGCACCAGAGGAACACTAATTAAATAGGCAAGCCTATTTAGCTCCTCCCCCTTTTCTATCCACCAGCTTATCCTGAAGTGCATCATGTTTGAAGTGAATACTGATAAACCACAACAAATGTGATCGAGTACATATCATTTGACTTGCACAGAGCAGCCAAGAAAAAATGGCAAAGCCACAGCATTACGTGAAAAGTCGGATTCGCCTCGCTACTTTGGAAACCGTAGGTACATTCAGTTAATTTTTCATTATGCTAAAAGAATACAATCGCTATTTGAATTTGTAGTACAACAATGAGGCAGGACTTCTCAATTTCCCTTGGAGAACATTTCTGACAACCTGCTCTCTCAATATGCATTACCTTTACCCAATATGACCACCCAGGTGTAAAGATCTCAGTATCTCCTGAACAATCACATGGGATACTACACCCATATTCCAACTGCATATCCTGGTCAGGGTCACAGGGTGTGACACTACAGCAGGGAATTATTAAAAGACCAAACTTAAAGGTCTTTAATGAAGGTATTCTCAGCATAGAGCCCTTAAGGCAGCTTAGGCCTTTCTTCTCCAATTTCTCCCACAGCATAATCACAGGTCGATTTCAAAATTTGTCCCAGGTTTACCACAGGAAAAGCCGTCCTGCCCTTCCTGTCCCTTTCATTGACTAACAGTTGAGAAGGTCTTAAAATAACTAGAGGATGTGTGTGATTTCACAGCCACACACACCATATTAACTTACACAACTGTGCGCCTGCGTGTGCGTGTGTGTGTGTGTGTGTGTGTGTGTGTGTGTGTGTAGGACGACATCGCCATGCTTGATATTAGTACTGTGGTAATGTGTAAAAATATTGTTTTGGTGCATAAAACGTGACTGGAAAAAATACCGGTCACATTAAATCAGTGTCCCTGATTCTACACAAGTAGTCGCTGGTCTAACACACATATGCAGGCACACGCAGTGCACTCGACGAGGAGACTGGTTCCCAGAGATCCACCATGCTCCACAGCCGAGCCGAGTCCTTGTTGTCCTGGATGCACCAAGTAACGTCTGAAGGGCCAGATCATGTCTCTCGCCGGCTCTCTCTCTCCTCTGCCTGTGTGCAGTAACAGCTTTCCCCATCTTTGAAAAGAGCAGCGGGGAATCAGAGTGCATTAGCATCAATGGCCCCGGCTCAGGCGAGGCAGCTGCTCAAACACGGCCATGTCGCCGTCTCCTTCCGCGCTACACCGTCAAAGGGCCAGGCTGCACATCACCGCCGTCTGACACCAATAGAGAACTAAGCTGTGGAGAACACTAAACTCTGCCTCCATGCCAAAACTCCAGAAGCTCGTGGCAGCCGGCAAACACACTAGCACTGCCAAGCGACAACTCCCCCAGCTATAACACACTCCTGCTACATCTCCGAGTCCTGTCACCTCTACCTGCACTGCTCACCGGCCTCTCGGCACACGCGTGCTCTGTATTACGCACACGACGATTGACTCCAGAGGCAAACGACGGCCAAGTCCCCTGTTCCGTACCACCACAGTTCAGTATCCCTGCCAAACGATGACGGACTTTTCATTCCACTCCAGCAATTAAACATCTGCTACACATGGAAATGGAAGGACAACAGAAGTACTGCTGTCAACGGAATTCTCATCCAAGTGTAAAAATGCAAAATAAATTTTAATTCTGCAACAAACCCTAAGAGTAAAACAAATACACTGGGCTTCAGGACAGATGTCAGAAACACCATATTACTAATACACTAGTAGCATAGCTAAAAAAGTATAATTATATTGATATTGGTTCCTAGTACCATACACATACAGACAAATACAGGCTAAGATGCAGACGCAACCAAATGTAAACATGTGGATACAGACAACACACACACACACACACACACACACACACACACACACACACACACACACACACACACAACTTTAAAGGCAGGTACTATAAATAACAATATGTAGAAGTCAGTTTATTTTCACAGGGCTCCCCCGAGCCCCTGAAGTTACTGTTCTGAGTATCAGCTGTGACCTACATCGGGCTCCCTAAACACGAGGGTACTTTGAGGTTTGGTCTTCCCTGGATGTGCTCACAGCTTAGAAGCTCCATTTCAGCTGGAGGTCGAACTCGACGGACGTGTCTTCTTCAGCATCTCCGGCGATATCGTTTAATGTGAGCATAAGTCAATTAACGCCGTCTGGGTCATAAAACTTTCCATTACACGACGTGCTTTGCAACTCGTTTGCACACCTAGACACCAATGACAGACACCAAGGCTAGGTCAGTTATCATTGCTAATATTATTGGTAACACCGGTAATGTGCAATAATTAACACAGTAATAAATAATCACACAGACTCTCTGCTCCATGGCACTGTATGTCTAACTCAGGAATTCAAATGTCAACATAAAGTCTATTTCTCTCTGCCTAGAAAATGGCAAAAAATTAATATCAATTTTACAACAGTTGCCTGTAGATGATGTACACATGGGCTATAGCGTGTGTGTAACACAAATTCATGACGATTAAGAAAGGTTTCTTTATTAATAAAATTTTATGTTGGGTCATCAAATAGTTTGGGCAGACTACACGCTAATTACTCCATTTTGTTTCTTGCCTGGAATTCCCTTAGAGGTGTAGTCTCCACATCTGGACACTCATGACAATTTCTTTTCCCGCTGCATGGCGATTCATCACTATTGCACGGTGCTCATGGGAAATGACGGCCATAGAAGAGAAACCTCTGCTTCCCCGTGAAGGAGACCCCCACCCTGCTTCAAAGAACCCAGTTTGCAACACCATGATATCTACCCGCCAAGACTTCTTCAAGCAAAACGCAAAGCGGACCAAAAGGGAGGCACTAGAGTGGAACATTCCAGGTAACCGGGGGGGAGGGGTTTGATAGCAATGGGAGAGGGTAAAAAACACGGTGAAAGGCTGTAAATACAAGCTGGACAGCAGGCCTTATTAATCACCTGAGCTGGATGCGGGGACTCTGAGACGGAGCCATAAATCAGCAGCGGTGACAGCGTGAGGACTGGCAGCAGTGCTGCTCTCCTGGTGGGGTGCGAGGGAGGACAACGTCCCCGCTGTGACGCCTCACTGATAAGAGTCTGCCGCTTGATATCTCCTGGTGACGGATCAAGCCAACTCGTGCTTCATTAACGTGGAGCGCATGATACAGTTACTGCATATGACAAACTAAAGGAAAATAACAAACGGAAAATATGGAAACGCTGACAAGTAAAGGTTCCATTAGCTGCTTATGCACTGCCTCAGTGTAAACGATGTTACATTACAGTGCAGTAATATCTCATTAATAAAAGCACTATTGTCATAATTGGGGGGGCGGGTTTCCTGGGAAAGTGGGAGGCTGGCACACTGGTGAAATCTTTACAGATGGAGAATGAATGAAAAGCAGCTACAAACATTTTGTGCCCATGGTTGGGTACAAAGGTTACTCACTACCAAAGTGACTCGTTATATACTGTGTAAATGCGTGTGTATCACACGCCCACTCAGTCCAGAACATATAACCGTGTGGGGATGTTCCATTCATTTCTACTGGCCTAACCCTAACCCTAACTATAACAACCCTCACCCTTACCCAGCCCTAACCTTCACTATAAGCAGCCCAACAAAATACAAGGCTTTTCACTATTTGGGTTTTCCAATGCATTCAGGGAGCTTTATAAAATTCAGTTCACTCTTGTGGGGGCATGACAAATGTCCCCATGAGGTAAAAAGTAACAGGTTTTCATTCCTCCAGGGGACACTGGTCCCCACAACATGGTAATTACATGTGCGAGCGAGCGAGCGCACACACGCGCACACACACACACACACACACACAGCCCAATTGTTACTGCCTGCTCTCACCAAACAGTTAAACAGAGCACAAAAATATCAATAAACCCGAAAAACACACAGAGAAAATGGCTACTGGTGCTGATCCGATTTGATTTTCAGTGTATGTACTAAATCATATTGTCCCTGCACTTCCCTGGTAACCCACTCTAACATGGTACCAATGTCTTTTCAATCAATTTACTCTGAATAAGTTCACATTCTAATTTTTTTTAATAATATTTTACTAGAAACATTTATGTTGACACTTTTAACAACAGGCTCATAGGAATGGCCAGTCAAACATCTGGCCCTTATAATTTGTTATAACTTTTGCCAAAAATTTAACTTTAACAAATTAAATTAGACAGTACTTAAACAGCATCTGGTATTTTCACTTTTCAGTTAAGGGTGCCTACAAAGAATTAAATGACTTCACAATGCAGAAACAGAAACATCACAATTAAAAGCTCACAGCTATTGCAGGTACTAAATTCAGCTTTTTTTTTTTGCCTGTTCAGAATTGGCACTGACCTGCTCTGACCTTATCTTTCACTGCGAGCTGCCCTCTCTTACCTACAGGAAACTCAAGGTATCAGCTTAACATGCAAAAGCAGATTACGGTGTCCTTGAAGGACATTTTTCCATTGGGCACTTTTCTTTTTCTTGATAGCAGGCCGTATATATTTAGTTAGTCGCTCCTTTATATGCTAACATAACTTGAACTACATATTCCTGGCTTGATTTTTATTTTAAAATAATGTAATGTGCAAGAGTTTTATGTTGCATTGCCAATAGATTCATTTAACCAAGAACTTTTGGTTAAATGAGATCCTTTCATTATTTGAGTAATGTGCACACACACACACACACGTTATACTTCTATTGGCATTTGCTCAATATCTCCGCCTCACTGTCATCCAGCGACATCTGAAACTTGCCTCTGGCCGTTAGAGGCCGAACAGGCTGCTAAATTGTCTTCCATGCAGATTCTGTTTCGCCAAAGCTCAAATTCAGTTCGGCCTAACATCTGCCACTCTTAACCCCTGCTCTCCCTGTGGGAGGGGCTTCAGAACACAGGCCTCCAAAGCGGTTTTCAGCACTGGCATCTAGAGACATCATGTAATGACCACTAAGAATCTGGTCCTCAGCAGAATTAGATGATGGAAGCAAATGCAAACAAAAATGCAATATCTAGAGTGATACCGTAGCGTGAAACATCCCATTTCAATGAGGAAAAACACATTTCCACCAAAAGCTGAAGAAATTTCAGGCCAGATGTGTTCCTTCTTCAGCCCGAGCCTTTGTATCCCACAATAAATCTTGCGCAAATATTGACTTGTGTATTAATCAGCAAGCGGAGAAGACCTATTGGTTCCTTTTGTCATGTGATATGCCCCATGGGTAATCATCTGTTAGTTTTAGACATGTAATTGCTTACTGAATGCAACAGCCACTGCAATCAGATGGTGAAAAGAATGATAATGATTGATCCGAGGCTGTATACGTCAAAGATGACTGCTGTGCCTCAGTCTGGAGAATTTGTAGTTTTTTTGGTGCAAACTGGCCTCAACCTTTTGACCTTGACAACATGCTTCTTAGGGTAGAGAACCGTCCAGAATATCCATTATAATAAAGCCAGACAAGCACGAGAATGAAGCTCGATATCATATTTTAAATATTTTAAAACCTGGCCGGTATCAAGATCAAACAAAACCAGAGACTAAATGTTTACTGTTGTATTGACCTCATATAACAGTGCTTCAAGTATACTGCATGTGTTTGTTTCTGGCTAAGAAAGTGTCTATGACTTGAGTTTACCAGGTATATCAAGGCAGTCATTGCTGATTTCAGTTTGTAAATCAACAACGTGAAACTAACAGTGAGCAAAAACTAGTTTTCAAGAAACTAGAAGAAAAGACACGCAGACCAAAAGAAAAGCTGTATTTCCATACATTACAGCTCAGTGAATGATTGATGACTGCCCTCTCTGGCTGCCTGTGAGTGATTGGTTTAATGCTTCTGTTGTCCATTTGTTTTTAAGACTCAAAGTTCAGACTATCTTCTGCATCCTGGGCCTTCTGTAAATAGCCCGTAATCCACAGATGATCTGTGCTTTCAAGGAAGGGTTGAGGACTCTCACCATCCTCATGCATGAGACAGGATAGACTACAACCAGAAAACACTTCATGTATGCACCTGAACTGAAACTCCGCACCAGGCCTCATCTACAAGTGGTAATTCCTTCATTTTATACTTTCAGAAGCTGGTGGGCCTCTTTTAGCACAGTTACTACAATAAAAAAAGGCAAACTTAGATTCTCTGTGCCAAGATCAGGTTAATTATGCACATTTGTGTTCTGGCTAGCAATATACGTGCACATATACGTTTTTTTACATCGCATATGCAAGTACCAGATGGCTGCTGGGTGGAACTGAATGAACTCCATAGGACAGGTCATTTCTAAGAGCTGGCATGTGATCTTAGGCAGGAATGGATCTACAACCACAATGAACAAATGTGGTTCCCACATGAAGTGTGTCAGTATAAAGACACACAAAAATCGCAGCACGTTTTCTGTTAGGCTTAATTCTGTGTCAATTCCTGTTACTTGCTTCCTCCCATGGAGTGGGGGGGAGGGGGTTAACTGATCGTTATTTTTTAAAAGACCAGGCAAAGCTTTGGAAGTGGGAGTGAGGGGAAAGTGGGGGATATTTTATTCTTTTTTAGTTAGGGGGGTAAGAGGGAACAGGTGCTGGGCTGAGCTGGAGACAGGCTAAAGAGAGCAGACAGTGCAGTGAGAAACACAATAAGGTTCAACACAACAGTCCATTCTTTGAGCTCAGGGAGTCTTATTATCTTCTACTCTGCCTCAGCTTTGCCCATAAATGAGCCTTTTTTTTTGGGGGGGGTTGCAGAGGGAGGAAGTAGAAAAGAAAACACACACAAAAAAAAAATAAAAAAAATAAACGACTGGCTATAGGCAACAGAAATATGATTCAAACTTTAATTATCCTGAAACCTGACCGAAACCCCATTTATATTTCTTCATTTTCACGTCTGGTAAAGACTTTGTTGTGAAAGGAAAGCTGGATGAAGGATAAAGAATGGTTAAAAAAAAAAAAAAAAAAAAAAGCTAAGCATTAAGGCTTCCATTTAAAGGGAAAGTTATGGAGAAGGGAGGGAGACAGACAGGAGATGAACAGAAGAAGAGACTAGAGGGGGAAGATGATCGTGGAGCTCTGCATCCCAGCCCCTGTGCTGTGCCTGCCACTCCGCAAGACAAAGGTGGAGCAGCCAGAGCGAGTGACAATAGACCACTGCTTAAATCAGCCCCTTGGAATGCAAGCGGCATCTTGGCTCGAAAGGTGCACAGGCACGCGCACACACCGACGTGCAGACGGGTGACATGCGACTGCTTGACCATCACGGCCATGCACGTTACGGCTCACCGTCCTCACAGCACCGATCGGCATAAATGACAATCCAATCCCAACACAGCAAATCCTCTACTGTCTGTGCATTGCTCACCACCCCCCCGAACACAACTCCAAGCCACCCTAGTTCCACCAACACCACAGACCAGAGCGAAAGCTCTGAGATGGTAAAAGCACGATAAATACCGTACTGCCGCTACCGTCGCCTTCCGCCACTGCTCCAGTAGGACATTCAGAGGAGAAGTCCCGGCACGCTGGAACTCCAGTGGCGTCTCACCCCCGCCGTCTGCGGACTGCTCACATGCATCTGGCCAGGATCTTAAGCAAGCTGCTGCCTATGCTCCCTCCCAGCAAAAGCCCATGAGCTGAGCAAATTAGTCGTCCGGCCCAGCTTAGACGCTAAGCCAATGTGAGGTTCTCATACTAGAGCGGTTTGTCTGAAGCTAGCGTCTCCAGCAACACAGCATCCCCCTGCCCCAGAACCGCCCACCTCAACCCAGATCCTCACGCTTGCTCTCACTCCCTCATTCTCTCTCTCTCTCTCTCTCTCTCTCTCTCTCTCTCCCCCCCCTCCTGCTCTTACACACAGGCACACAATGATGTCTGTGCACATGCTCTTTGAGCTGATCAACAAGGCATCCAAACTGGGCTTCCTGTGAATCATGTGACCCTTGTGGGATAACGGGGTTGATGTCGGTGGTGATGGTGGTAGTGGGGGGGTGGGCTGTGCCATAGCAGGATTAGTACTGAATGAGATTTAGCGATAAAGCAGGACCGATGAAGCCTGAGTCTCGCTGTGCATGCGCGGAAGCTCCCTGAGCTTGCCGGCCATGTTCCTCTGCAGCTGCAGGGTGGCTGGTGCGCTGTTCCCACCCCATTCCCTAAGCCCTAGTCCATAGGCTGTGAGTCACAGGTTAAGACACCAATAATCCTGGTAGGAATGCTCACAGGCCGACTGTATTGTATATGTCGGCAAACCGCATGACGACACAAGAAGGCCATTAATATTCTTCAGCATGCCGTCCGCTTTCTGGTGCATTTCTCATGGTTTTGTGATGAATTTTGGCAGTGCAGGCATGATCTCTCTTGCTTAAATACATAGTCAACAAGTTAGTTAGCCACATACTTGTTGTACTGGCTAGCTTCTGACCAAAAAACAACAAACAAGCAAACAAACGAGTGACACACAGGTCGGCAGTGAGAATCACATGCAGCTTGGAAAAATGGGCCACCTTAGTTAAAACTGGTACGTTAATAGCTTCTATGGTCCTGCTTTCAACTGTGCTACTCTGCGAGATTCTCTTAGTAAAATACAGAAATGTGTTATTTCATTAGGGGAGTCATGATCTAATGACATTCTCCATTAACACAGGGTAACAGTGTAACACAGTGTTGGACACACACAGAGTGTAAAAAAAGCATAAGCATGGCAGTTTCAGCTCCCTTAGAATAAACTGGAAAATTAAAAGAGGTCACACGTACTTTTGAAGTTTGATACACTGCTACTTGAAAGGAAGCAGAATATGCTTGCTATTTTTAGGGCTGGGAACAAATCATTCCTCTCGCTGCAACTGATGAATTTATATTTAGGGATTACCAAGTCTGCTTTCTACACATTTGTGAATACACGGTTTAAAACTTCCAAAGCTGTACTCTGCAGACTGACAGTGAAGGTCCAGTTCCTCCATCGGGTAGGGACTGCCTGAGAATCACACCTCACCAGGAACCACAGACCACGAACACAACGCCATGAGAGGAAGACACAAATAAATCAGTGGACTGCCCGCTCTCTTATACATGTATGCAAAGCCATCTGTTTTGAAATCTCTGCCTTTGATTTGATAAATCATGCTAACTGAGGATTGTGTCGAGCTTTTTGCATTCGTTCATACAGGTCTTTAATATGTTCAGCTCTGGTTACATACAAGACCTGGCAAGGGCCTTTCTCTGGACCTCAGATATTACCTGCTAGGACACTAGAGGGATCCTTGCTATTGTCACTATATGTGACATATTTACCACTAGTCATCTCATAACGCTTCTCTTATAATTATTTTGCTGGTGACACTTTGCCATCTACCCACCCCACAACACAATGACTCTCAACCTCCGCCAAATTATGCCACCTTAAGATGATCTTTGCTTGGATAGGTGATCACGATCTGTGATTCACTTGGTTCAAGACAACAACGCTCCAAGACAACAATGCTCCATCAGCCAGCCTTTGCCTAGTGTTGTTGCGAGCACATTACTATCCCAACACATTTAACAGCTGCATCATCGAGAAGGTCCAAGAACCTCACCGTATTGCCCTGGCTCAGAGTTTCAACACGGTTATCAAATCAAGCTGCTAGACCAAGACACAGTGAACAAGCAAATCCTTCCTTGCTTCTTTCTGGCATGTTTATTTGGACCTCTCAGACTTGGCTTGAACTCTGCTGCATGTGTTACTTTTCATGCCAGAAAACATCACATTGCATCCCTTTAAACTTCTTGGAGCCAAATGACTTCATCAGGCCCTACACACCAGCAAGGTTGCTGCAGTCTTCAGCAGTGGAACCCTGTTTAAAAGCCTGGAAACGAAAGCCTTCCTTCTGCTTGGCTGTGGCCCCTCTGTGATGGAATAACCTTTCCTCCAGAGCTTAAGATGACAGAATCTATCCTGCCTCACAAGAACAGTTTGAACTCTTTAAAATGACACACAATAGACCAGAAATATTGAAAGCCTCTGCCTTATTGTACTTTTTAAAATATTGTCAAATATACATTTTAGGTGGTTTTGGCATTACGTAAGGAATTATATACGTTTGGTAGCTCAATTCAGGAGACAATACCAAGAAAACTCTACTGCACCAGCTCCATCAGTTCATGACCTGTTATTTCTTATACACCCACTACTGTACTTTCTCAAAATAATGAGATATGGAAGTAAAATGAAGTGCCGTATTCTTCTTATTTGCTTACCCACAGGAGCACTGGGATGACCCATTAAAGGGAACTGGACTGAAATCTAACAGCATGTAAAATATGGCCACAACAATGCCACTGAAATTACTACATGCAACTATAACATATTTGCATGCATTAAATAAGTGATAATTCTGGTGCGTCATGGGTTGGGTGCGTGTAATAACTTGTGTCCAGATGTTAGGCTCCAAAAACATGGAAAGGGCTCACAGTAGGAAGACGAAGGCATGAGATGAAGAGTCTAGAAATGGTTATCATGACATTATGCTGAAACAACTGAAAATTTTATGCTGCCACTTTCACAACAACTGATATAATACCCTTCTGGAATTACACACACTACAATACAAATGTAACTCGGGGGATCTTGTAATAGAAAACTAACGGTTGCCATTAAGAAAAAGAATTTCAATATTGTTGAGGTTTAGAGACATTGGGGAGTTTTAAAATCCAAGAAACACAGAATTCACAGCAAAACAGTGCTAAATTACCTGCAATTCACTGAAAGAGACTTAATTATTTTTGGGTGTGTGTGTGTGTCGAAGGGAAATTAAGATAATCGTTAAAAGCAGAGGGTAGAGTACGCCTGCATTAATCCATGAATGTTGCAATAGTAGATGAAAACTTGCTGAGTGCATTCTGTTTTGCAGACTGAGCCACTTTCAATCTCTTCAGTGGAATGAGAGGGCTCCAGTATTTAGTCATCTGCATTTGTTAATATGTAACAAGATCAAGACGAGTTACAGAATGGCATTGTCCTGATCATTCTACAGTAGAATGTCATAATGCCCATCATTTGAACAGTCACTTAACCAAACCATTGCTGCCCCCCAGATACTCATTGTATATTTATTTATCTACTTATAATTCACTGGCTATTATGCTGAAGCCACTTAATGCATTATTTTCCAGTTATTTAAAAATTATGCAGTATCTCATAGAAATTAAATGTTTGACTGCTGCTATGTGGACTCAGGACAGTCTGTTGTACCGTTTTCCATGTGAATGTTGGGAATTTGATGGTGGCGGCTGTTAACCTTCACTTAATCTTAACTTTTTTTTGTATAAACTGGGCATTCCCCTCATGTCTGTTCGATTATCCAAACAGTTTGATAAACCAAACCAACTTTGCTCCCAATTAGTCAGCCTAATCGATGTTTTACGGCATATACAGCAAAATAAAATAGCACCAAGTGGAAGATACAGTGGCAACCTCCACAGTGGAGCTGTTATAATTCACTAAAGTGGTATAAATTTAATTACAGGCATAAAATTTACTACCAGGAGAACAAAAAAAGCATTTACTTGCTCCACTGAAATATAACACACACGTGTGTATGCTAAGTCCAGAAACGTCTTTAGGCGAATTGTCCAGAGTGTGCCCTGCTCTCTGCATTGTATAAATGGTTCGGCAAGGTAGGTGGATGTACACTATATATGTACATAATCAACCATAATTGTATTTGACTGCAACAGCAATTCCCTCAATGTGGTAAATTTAAATACTTTAGTTAGTAATGCAGACAAAAATTCAGGAAAAAAAAAAAAAAAAAAAAAAAAAAAAAAAAAAAACAACAACGGTAAAAGCCTGATCTGTAACACATTTGGAACTCGATAAAGGACCCCTTCATTTATACGGCTACAGACTATGACAAATTCATTTTGATAATACATGTTCACTGATGTAATGGAAACCTTAAAAATAAAGTAGAATTCATGGTCATTGTGTGAACTTTAGTTAAGCATTTTAACCCCCCCCCCCACCACACACACACACACACACCCGTCTTTAACATGTACAACTGTCGGATGTGTAGCGCTGAAGGAAATAATGGCTTTGTGTGTGTACCTCTCGGCTCCTAGCTGCACGCTAAGCTAATACAATGATTAAAAATTTTACAGCATATTCCTCTTCCCTTAAGCTTTTGTACTCGTACGGCCATCAGAGCTACAAGTAGATCTTTTATATCTGCTCAAGACATGGCTATAAGCCAGTAGCCTATATCGTAATAATCAAGGGGAGCACGAAGCTTTTAATTAAATGTCTTGTATAAAAGTGTTGCACAGTGGAAGCATGGGCTCTACAGTAAACCAGCGATCCAAAATCTGAGCATGGGACTGTGGCAGACAGCAACTGAAGAGCGCGGCGAGCACATGAAGACACCGACTGGGAGAGGAAGACGCGTCACACGGAGCAGCGGTTTCCATGTCCAGAGTCCAAAGAAGCAGTACATCCAACACAAGCTCCCCAAACTGAGGCCTTGGAGGAACAATGGCTACATAAAAAAAAAAAAAAAACAAAGAAAAAAGCTGATTCCTTTACTTGTTATCTGCGGCACCTCGCAGGGAACAAGCATTGTGCCAGAGTTCATACACGCTGACTCTAACTTTCCTCATCTCTGCCTCCCAAGCCCCACTGTCTGGCTGACAATTAAGACGCTACCATGTCTTATTAGCTGCTGAACAAACATCAGGTCTGCTAATCTATGAGCTGCGGTTGTTGGAGGGCTTACTCTTTACCTGTCTGACTGGAGAATGTCAGACATGGCTGATTACTGGGATTGTATTATGATGTTGGTGTCAGAGGCTGGAAGGAGCAAGCGTGCCCTCATCTTACGCGTGCACACACAGACACACACAGACACACACACACAGACAAAGCTGCTAAAAGGCAGCCGTCAACATCACTACACCTTATGGATCCCAGTGCTGGGCATTTCATTTTACATTTTTCTGCATATCACATAAGGAGGGCGGCACGTTCGTCTCCCCTATTTGTATTTTACACATCTGATCGTCCATTTGAGACGGCCATTAAACTGGGGGGGGGGGATCCACCATAATGAAAAGGGGGAGGAAAGAATTTAAAAAAATGCTGCCATTCATAGCTAACGGGGCGACATGCTCTTCATTAAAACTGAACTGCCTGTTTCCACTCTGCAATGCGGAGAAAGACACACAATGGCCAGTGCCACGCTTCCCCCTTCAGTTTCCTTAGAAAAGCCCCTTTGTCCGGGTGGCATCTGGACCTGATCTTGGCGTATTCCGTGGCTATGGAAGCCCCTGCACCCCACATCACCCCTTCCTTCCACTCTCCTCTGGCCTTGGATACAGCCCTCCCACTGGCCCCCAACAGCCTCCGGCTGCGGTGCACCCCCACCTCGTGCACCCTGAAAGGAGGGTCTGTGTACCAGTACGCGTAATACAAAGCCCACAGGATGAATTAGAAAGCAGGAAGAAAAAAAAAAAAGACCTCAACCACTAGCCATCTGTCCTTCGGGGCTGCACGTGCCTGTCTGAGTTTGCCTCTTCCCTCTGTCTACCCCTCCCCCCAGAACCTCCCTCCCCCGTCTCTGTGCTGTTACAGCGCTACACACTGCCCAGGAAACGCCCCCCCCCGCTCTCCCAGCCCCGGTCACGTCATTCATCCTCAG
>JAACJT020000086.1:19175078-19201371 GCA_009936485.2 Gymnarchus niloticus | reverse complement strand
GGACATTCAGGAGGGGTTCAGAGTAGAGCCGCTGCTCCATCTTGTTGATAGGAGCAGTCTGAGGTGGTTCAGACATCCGTCCAGGATGCCTCCTGGACTCCTCCCATGTCCGGCCGGGAAGACATGCTGGAGAGATCACATCTCTCGGCTGGCCTGGCAACGCCTTGGTATCCCCCCAGAGGAGCTGGAAGAGGTGGCTGGGGAAAGGAAGGTCTGGGCATCTCTGCTTAGACTGCTGCCCCCGTGACCCGGAAAAGTCGTGGATGGATGGATTTTAACCATAGATTGCCAACAAATATTATAATTGTATAGTCATTAAAAAACTGGGCTTATCACATAATGGCTGTAGTCCAAGAACCAAAACAGTAATTCTTAACTGTAAAGTAAAATGGATCGATGCTTTCTGTTTGACCTTCATCCTTTGCTTTCCTTGATGTTGCTTTTGATTTGGGTGGCTTGCACTAGTCAGACACGGTATGCAAGCAGAGAGGGGGACAGATACTAGTAAGTAAACAGGCAGTGAGCTTTTATGGAACATTACTAAGATGCTCCAAGCATAAAAGAAATTTGTTTCAACACGGTTGGTGTCCGTCTGTTACTATAAATGCCATTAGCAAAACACAAGTTAAATAACTATTTTAACCCGGATAGTCCCTTAAAGAATACGATCTCTTTTACAAGAGTGACCTAGCCCACAGACGCACCATTAAAAAGATTCCGACACAAACACTTCAAATGCAAGAGTTAGACTATCACATTACGACAACTGAGCCAGAAATACTATTTAACTGACTTGAAAAGTCACTCAGTTAAACACAAACTTCATATAGCGGCTTTAAAGAGGATTGCTGAGTTCTGTCATGTGAAGCAGTTTTAACAGAGAAATTTAAACCTTTGTTTTTAAACTCTTGGAGTCCTCTGTTCTTTCAGCGCAGTGCAATTATCTGAAATCTCAGTTCAGCATAAAGGTACTATACACACAGTTTACACAAAAAGACACCAGTGAAACACAAAAATGGAAAAGATCTACATGCTGTGCCCACACTTCTTCCTTACAGCAGGCAAACACTCAGGGATGCTGCAAGTACAGTCTGTTACCAACAAAATTACAGTCATTCTAATGTCTCTGCACACAATCATTCTTCTGCTTGTTTATCTCATGCCTGAAAACCTACTGTTTAATAAATAGTAAGCACAAAAAAAGAAGACTATTCAGCATTGCCATAAGCAAGACAATTAACCTTTTTTTTTTTTTGCTTCTTCCAGAACATCATGAATGCAATATTTAAAAACAGACAACTATGGTAATGAATCCTTTGTATGGCATACAATGGTAAGAGTAAAGATAACTGCCCAGGGAATTGTGGGTTTCAATCTAGTGCTGCATACTTTGCTGAGGGAACAATAAAGAATTTCGGCTTGATTCAATTAGTTTTGAGTAGTACTGCCAAAGCACACGTGTGCATGGCTGCTTTGTCTCAATCCTAACTGGAGGTCATGTCGAGGAGGTCAGACTGGACATGGAGAGTGTGTGAGACTGAAAATGGACCCCTGGTTCTCACTGCCTTGGTGAACCTCACAGGACAACATTTAGCAATACAAAAAACAAATTAATAATACAAAAAAAACAGAAAAACAACAGAGAGCCTCCAGTTCTATTTGGATGCTGCCTTTGGTTGCCCAAAGTTGATTTGATAAAGTGTCACTGCAGGACCATAATAGCAGCAACTCTGACTTAAGCCAGGAAATTTTTTTTAAACAAACAGAAGACAAAGTTTACTTCAATCATGGTAAGTAGAACATTCACACACATTTGCTGAGAAGGACCGACACAAGCAAAACCTTGGTTTCGTGCTCAAGTACAGCCATCATTACAAGTAAGCTTCAGAGAAGTCCAAGATCATGAGGTCTATAAAACAGCCTGAAGTTATTTGAAAAAACTTTTAAAATTAATACGATGCTTTTTCCATCTGATTTCATATGTAAAAATTGGAGCAAGTTTCAAATCACAAAAGAACATTAAGAAAAATGACTTCTGAGTTCTCACTTTCCAAAACCCAAAGTTCATAAACACTAAAAATGAACATAAGATATCCAAAGGAGGAATGCAATAGGACTGTTTGAATTTCAACAAAAGAAAGCTCAATCTGCTCACAAAGTATACATGGAAAGTACACAGAGTACAGACAGGGCCCTCTAGCATGTCTATCTCCTCCCCCAAACCGACAAAAAAGCATGTACAGGACAATGGCGTTGTGTATGATTCATTAACCAACATAGCCCCCTTTGTGATACCACCTCTGAATACCTATCCGTAATTACGTGAATGAAAAGTCCACTGCTACCTCTGAAACCCTTTCGATGTGGCCTAATCTTCACTTAAACATTTATACGCTTAAATCTCGAACTAGCTGATTCGTAAACACAAACTTTTGGTTTGTTAAATTGAGGCTTGCTGACCAAACCAAAGACCTGTACAAAAGGGAGAAGGAAAAGTAGTATTAAATTAAAACCACGACCATCTAAAGACATCGTGTCTAAAGTGTCAACAGCGATGGAAGCATGAAGAGGTGCTGTATTAAACATTTCTTCTAAAAGTATGAATCATTTTCTCTATCGAGCGTAAATATCAATTAAATGATGAGTTTACCGTCATGCTTAAGAAATCATCATATTACTAGCCAAATCCTGGAAAAAGAATTTTAAAAATAGCTCACAATTTTATACAGAGCTAATTCCATGTAAAACAGCATTTGTAGGTAGACATCAGTTTGTCCCTCCAGGGACTAGAACAAACAGCCTTCTGATTACAACCGGCAAAGTTCAATCAGCCCAGCACCTGTTTTTTTGAAACTCACACCGTTTCGGTGCTAGTCATGTAATACATGCCGGGTTTTTCCAGCTTCACTGAAAAAATGAAACAAAATGTTTTCAGAAGAATAAATCTCTCACACCACGAGTACAGCAAAATAAACACATTTTTATTGACATTACAAGAATTGCTGTTTTACTGAAATCATATTGAATGTCTGCTCTTATTCAAACACCGACTGACTGATGACGCCGTGCACCTCTTTCAACGGCAATGTCTGGAGAGAGTTTTGGAAAACAAAAAGCCCCTGTTTTGTGTTTGGGTTGTCAACTTCTGTCTAGAAACAAGCAACTATTGTGATTACGCAGCCTACTGAGCTTTATTTTCAATTCAAAAATATAAATATTAAATCACATCTTTTAAAAGAAGGCATTTTACTTCTACATGTCCTGTACTGTTACCGTGGACATTTCACAGCAAAAGGCCACAAATATAAAAAAAGTTACTTTAATTACACTGTACTTGAGTGGAATCAAACCGTAAAAGGTTAAAACATCAGGAAAGTGTACAGTCTTCTGGAGATCGTGGGAAAGAAACAAGAGTCTGTTGTAAGTAAATGGATTAATGTTTCATACCAATCTTAAAATTTAAAATTATTCAAAAAAAGAGGGAAATAGAAGCATTACACAAATGTCACCCTACACAATTTCTCCACAGGACTTCCAGACCTGAAATGTTTGGAGAGGCAGACATCTTCCCTGGCTATGATTATCATTAATAAGTCCAGGTAATCACGTCAAAATCTCATCACTGAACCAGCATTAAAAAAATAATTTAAAAAACATTTAGGCCTAACTAACAATGAAGAGACAGAGATAGCATGTTTTGTAAAAAAAAATGTATGACATTTGTCATTTTCAGTGTTATTTGATTAACACCGCACAATACTGTTGGAACAGAACCCTGTCTAAGACATCCAACAGTAAGTCTAGGACAAACTGTTGCATCTTTGCATTAATGATGACCATAAATGCACCTCACAAGAAAGATAAGGCTCACTGATTTCTCTAAACCATCAATAAGGTACAATTGGTTGTGTCAGTGTGTGCTGGGGTTTCTAAATTTGAGGCCAAAAGTAGTTTACATACATCTAGGCTAAAGACACCCAAGCACAATGTTTCACAACTCCACGTATCATTTTACCATACAGCTACATTATTTCCGTAAGAAATAGCATTCAAAATAATAGCTTAAAGCCAGATTTCAGTCTTCATTTACCAATTCAGATTTGACTGAACCCAAAGACAATAAATGAACAAATAAAATCAAGTACCAAAGCATCTCCATCCATCGTTAAGAGAAAGTCTTTCATACCCGTGGCCATGACATGGGAAAGATTGTGAGAAAACTGAGCTTGAAAGTCTTTAGCCTGGATGTATGTTAACTTTTGGCCTCGACTGCCCATACCTGACAATGAACTGGCATTTCATCAAGGATATACCCCCAACCTTGTTCAGTACGTTACCTGGCATTAGTTTTAAGATCCAGCCCCCCACCTTGAACCCTGACCAAAATAAGCAGTTGGAGAACGAATATTTGATTTTGCCACTATGGTGACAAAACAATACCATGTCTTTGCTTTAGTAGTAATTAATTTAGCTAAGCAGTTGAAACGGACTAATAAGATATTTTACTTATGAGGAAACCATTGACATGTTTTTCATGCTTTCTGACCAAAAGGAACTGCATAATTGCTTGATTTATTTAAAGTAGCTGCAGTCAAAGAACAAGTCATAAGAAATAGATATGACAGCTTTGATTTTGGCACATAAAGGGTTACTTGACTATTATGACTTTTTAAAAAGGAAGAACTATTTCTACCAAATGTATAGCATGCAGATACTTGAACCGCAGACATTAGGCCTAAATCAGAGACATTTCAGTAAGGGCACAACTAGTACGAAGTTCTTTTCTAAAGAATAGATGTCCATTGAAATGAAGTTCCGCTATTATTAATGGTTGGCAAAGCGCGAGACTTTGCGGATGTTTGCTTTCATAGAGACTGCAACAGCCAAAAAAAATGTTCCATTTTTATTTAATGCAAACCAGTCCTCAACGTTCAGCAGGGAATGAGAAGGTAATCCTTCAGCAGAAACTATGTAAAGAAAAATGGACATCACCCATTTTTGCAGTACATAATTTTTAATGCATGAAGACGTGCGTGGAAGGGAAAGCTCATCTTTTAACAGAGTTTTGGGTGCTTCCACTCTTCGTTTCGTCTCATTCTCTGTCAGTGACTTAACTGGTTTACATTAGCAGTCAGTGTTCCATCGACGGTATCAAGCACTGCAGTTAAATATTAAAACAGCTCTACTAAATCTACCACCACACGGCCTTTATCCTGGCTGCCATCAGTTCATAATTACAGCAGCTTAGAATATATTGAGTGCATGCAGAAGATGGGGGTGGCCACACCTTTCAAAAAGCAGGTGTAGGTACCCACTTACAGCTGGAGTTCTCAGAACGTGGTGGTACCCCCAGGGGATATTTCTGGATGTTGATGAATGCACCGAATGGCTTGGAATACCCCAGCACAGAGACCCCACATCACTCCAGCAGTGAGGTTCGAAGAAAAAATTCCTCTGAAAATCATAGTACTCCACAAGTCTGCACACACACCCTCTCAGATAGACGATGATGGCAAGCCTCTAAACAAATGCACAGTTGTCATCAGAGGCCTGATCTGGGGCCTGTTCCTGAAGGAGGGTTTAACAAATTTTGTAGTCAAACCTGAAGTCTGATTGGAAAAAACCAAAAGCCTGACTTTAGGATTGGATGATTCCCCACTCTCCTGGAATTTATCTAAATCAGAATTCAGGTTTGACTGTAAGATTTGTTAAACACTGCTTTCTGGAATGGGCCTCTGATTTAACAGCCCCACACTAGCTGAGGGAGGAGGTGTGTCCTCATCTCAAGAAAAACCTATGCTTTGGCCAAGCTTGAGACTGACATCCTACGCCAACACCTAGAGTACACCACGCCTTTCTCAGACGTACTTAAAAGTAATGTAGAACACCTGTACACATTTCCGTGCTTGATTGGTGTCTTAAGCATAAAATGTATTTGATTCCATTTTAGTCTTTTCTGATCTTATTTAGCATGTCATTACCTAATTTCAAACCTTTATCAAAGCACGCAAAACTATTTTTAAAAAGGAATGAGAAATAAGCTTGATACTGCATGCTGATGTCAAGCTTCTTTCGAAAAGCACCTCAAAAACATCTTAAAGAACGTTTTAAAATACACCTGGTGAATCTTAACATAATTAGTAAATGCTGTATTCAGCAATGCAATTTCAGTGTTTAAAAGCAAGTGATCTGAAAGAATTTTTAATGACAGTGAACATCAGTGGGGGAAGAGCATATGCAAAAGATTCGGAAAATTACTATAATACTACTATGCAATAGACCTCATGATTTTTACTACCTGCCACCCCAACATTAAGAGGGCCCAACAGTCCCTGCAAACAATCTGTCAGATTGCATAATGCAATACCGAACAGTGCATGTGAACAGAAAGTCAAACATTAACTTCCATCAAGACTGGTCACTTCCAGATCTCCAAGTAATGTCGCTCACTACTTCTTTAAAAAGTCTCCTTTTTTGTACAAAAAGTTTGGGTTCCATTTTGATATTGTTTATTCAGCCATGTTGGTGCTTACACATGTCCCAGTCCTGCATGAGAAAACCTGACTCATTTCAGCTGATGTAAATGTCCAAGCCAAATAAAACACCTCATTTGGCATTTCTGTATAATTATTCTCAGACAGACAGCATGCTCAGCTTATTACAGCAGTATAGTATTAAATATATTTCACAAATTACAGCTAGATCCAAACAGCACGTATTACCAAAGGGAAACTATGCACTCACTTGACTATTCTCTGACCTTTAATGGCGCTGAAACTAGCGACGGGACAAATGAGGCTTCAAAACCCCTAGTGGGTGGGAGCATCCTGAACTAACCAATCAATGCTGGCGCTCAATGAGGCTTCAAAACCCGTGACGGATATCCCGAACAACCAATCAATGCTGGCTATGGACCACACAATGCAATCGCCAACACTGAATGACCGATCAAGATACTCACAACCACCACCGGTTTTGATGCCTCATTTGTCCCATCGATCACTAGTTGAAACTGTGTTAAAACTGTCGTTTTATTTAACTACCAATAACTCCATAATGCCAAGCATTAAAACGTGACATTAGGGTAAGCGAGTAACAGACAGGGAACGTTACAGGTACGTTACAGGAACGTGATGAGAACGTTATTGGGCGTTGTGGGGACGTTCCCTATTTAATCCTTAATTAAACAACTTAATTAACAAGGATTAGAAACATACAAACAATACACGAGAGAAAATTAATTTGTCCCGCAGGCTCAAACTCAACGGCGTTTGATAACAAACACCAAGAGTAAATGACTTTCAATGAGGCTTGAAGTTCCTTGAAATTCCTTTCAAGACGACCATGCGCTTAAAATGTGTCAATTATGCGCACATAGTTGGCTTAAAAAAGTCTAGCTTCCATTAAATTTGAGACATATTGTCCAATGCGGCTTCTACGAAACGTTTTAAACAAGCTTGAGCCGTGGCAGCTCTACACACGAATGGGTCTACCGTGATTGTCGTTATCTTTGTTACAAGCCAGCGAACGTTACATGAACGTAATGAGAACGTTACTGGACGTCGTGGGAGCGTTCCCTGTTTGGTGGGAAATGTGCATATCACCGAGGTACATAACAAATAAAACTTTACTCATCCTAAATAATTGTTGACTATAAATTGTCACATTCCTGTCCTGTCATTTGTAGCCGTTTTTAAAGGGACTCGTGTTTCTGTTTGTTGTTTCTCAGACTTCCAATAGCTGAAATGCACTGACGAGCCCAGAATAATATTTTATATGTATATAGGCCTAGTATTACTTATTAATCGAAGGAATTTTGCTGGATACTTGCCAGACTAGTGAATTATCAAATAACTGCATCCTTTGTTATTGTTTGTTGCCTTTAATAGACACAGAGAAATGTGGGGGAAAAAAAACAAAACAATTAAAATTCTCTCGAGTGCCTGCATTTACTAAAGCAAACATCTCTAACCTACCAAAGCACAAGTCCTTTAATTCACGACAACTCCAGCGACTTCGTATTCATATTACACCATCATCCTCGTTGAGTCTCACAAACCATAAACAATAATTCAGCCAATGTGACATTTCAGGTTCTCAGTGTATACACAGAGGGGAAAAGAAAGCACAAAGTTCAGCAGATCTGCACACTAATCCGTGGTGCCTACCTTGTCTGACAGTTCTCAACCTGACCTGAGTCTGGCAGTTATTTATTATTGCCAGCACATCATAGAGGGGTAATCCAGGCAGCAGGGTACCCTCAGCTTCCAGTATCAAATCTCCATCGCTCAGCTGGCCATCCAGATAACGAACCCGTTCTCCATCAAGCAGCCCGACGTATGGGAACTCCCCGTTCTCCGCTCCGCCGCGCAGCTCCACGTTCAGCTCTCCTCCGGCATCTCTGGCCACCATGCATTCCTGAACTCTGCAAGTCCAGTGGTTCTTCTTCTGTATCCCTCTGGACATGGTCAGCAAGGTCCGGCCGTGCGCATGAGATGTTTCTACAGACCTAGGGCCAGTTATAAATGATATCTCTGCCTTTGGAGTTATTCAGAAGGAAACGAGCCATGATACTCCAAAGGTCTGGCTGAAAATCGCACTGACTTCAAGATTGAAAGCCACTTGGAGTCCCTGTCTCAAACTCTAACATGCTCTAAAGTAATCCGGCTTCTCACTCCGGTTTTGTGTCGGTCACGTTGACTCTTTTGTATTTCCAAAGTACAGTTTGTCTACCGTTAACCAACTTTCTGTTGCTTTTTGTTTGAAAGAGCTCCGGATTTCACCTGTGCGCTCAGCTGGTTCCTCTAAGCAGGTACAGCTCTGTCTGTTACGTTAGAAGAGCTCATTGTGCTCCGCTGGTTCCTGATACTGGGATCATCTAATGGTAATGGGAACGCATGCGTTCTCCTTCTCTCGCTGGGGCCCTGGAGCTCATTCAAGCCTTCACCTTTCACTGAGTCCTAACGCTCCACCCACCTTGGAATCATTCGAGTCTACGCAGGCTTTGTCCCTCTAAACAGGGCAGCAGCCACAGTGTACTTCACTCGGCCGAATAACTTACTAACTTACTGTCAAGTGGAGGATATTCCGTCCAAACATTTTTATTTTTTTTGCAAATATGCAAATATTTAAAAACACGGGATTAAACAGATATCATTTGTATAATTTCATAATAATAATATGTTTCCACTGGATTTATTTTAGATAGGTGGCATCAGGATAAAATTTGGTGGATTTAGACAAATTTATACACCATCCCATAGGAGTCTTTTATAATAGGAGTAAACATATTATTATATTGTGAAGGATGATTTTTTTTTTTTTTTTTTAAATTCACATCAAAATTTGGAAACTTCTAGTTATTGCCACTATATCTCCTCCTGAAGTTTCTCTCTGAAGGACCTCAGGGCAGAGACTGTCCACACCATGAAATCTGTGACATTCTGTTTACTCCAAATATGTAAGTCCTGCTGTTTGTCACAACACCTCACACAAATCTGCAGCACTGAGTCACCGCAACTTGAGTCCAGTTATCTGCATTTGTGTGAATTACAAGTCATGTGCATTGATATTAGTATATGCAAGCATTACAGAAATGGCATCCAGATAGTTTAATAAAATAATATGCTCAAGTATAAATGAACTAATACATAGTCATTTAACTAATCAATTACATAGAAATTGGCATTATCTTGAGCTTCCCTTTTTATTTAAAGAATGTCAGTTGTAGCTTGTAAATAAGGAAAATGACTCTTTTAAACCATACTTGTTACATCTCAGGAGGGACATGGGGCGAGGGGAACACCTACAGAAAGTATAGCAAGGACAGACATGAACAGAGACAAACCAGGAAGAGCTCCGGATGCACGCCGTATATACACAACAGTGTATGGCAAGAGGAACAACAATTCAAGAGAAGCACCTGGATAATGTGACTCAATCAGGACGGTACCTGGAGGTGCCACCAAATGGAATGACATAAACAGGGGACAACACCAGAACAGACACATGACAGACCAGAGACACAGACCAGGACTCTGGGAAGACTATGGGAAACCAGAATTGTACTTTGAGGAGTTCAGGCACAGGAACAGGGTTCTGGAGGGATGCAGGCACACTAAAACAAGGAAACCTGGGACAGGGGGAGGGTGTCCATCTGTAGGCATTGCATTCCCATAGATCGGGGTGACTCTGGGCTACTTAGGCTGAGCTACTATTGGCTACCCACTGGCATATAGCATTACTAGGCACTCAGACAGGCAGGCATACCGTGGTGTGGTGTGGCCTAGGCATCTGAGAGAGCAGAGAGATTACTCAATGCACCAAGTGAGGCATGCAGTGAAAGACCCACCACACACTCACCTGATCAGGATGACCTATCTGAATGGGCTGACTAAGGAAAATAGACTAGGTTTACTAGGCAACCATGTGCTCAATGAGGTAACGAGCACCAGGTGCAGAAAGAGGCAATCAGGATCACCATGGTAATCAGGTGCAGCACGGGGAAACCAAAGAGAAGGGGGAGGAGCCAGGGATCAAGGGCATGACAATACATCTTCCTCACTAATTATAGTACACATTACTGGTTTTGCTCTGTGAATGATTTATTAAATTACAAGTTTCCCATGTGTCTATATATTGAAGGACCAAAGGTAACCGTAGCTGGTAATAAAATATCATAAAATTTCATGAACCAATAAAATTTTGGTTCATTATTTTGCTAATTCTTAAAGTAGACAAAAAAGGACAGTGATATTAATGGTAGATTATATTTATTTATTTTATGTTGTTTTATTTAGTTTTGTGTTGTGTATCTCTAGTGTACAAAAATATTAAAGTTAATATTGTTGTGTCATAGCAGATACAAATTAAAGGCCAGCATGCTTACTTTTACCAAAACCCACTAACCCTTAAGATTCTTTAGATTGGAAATCACTACTGAGCCACAGGATTGTCAAAAAGAATTTTTAGACAATCAAGTAAATTACCCGAATGGCAAAAAGCATATCAACAATGTCAATTTAAAAGATACATGGTGGACATTTATTGATTGATACTCTACCAGAAAATTCAGGGGTTGTTTATTTAAGGTCTTAATAATGATTTACTTAGAAAGTAAGCAATGTAAAATAAACTTTATTCACACATTTCGAATCTACGCCTCCGGCTTTCTAATGCTTCCGTAATCCAAATGCTGTGGTAATCAAACTTTAAGCAACCCCTTTTCTTCCACAGGAACAGCCAAACACTGAAGTCGGACTTTTTATCAGAACATTTGAGAGTGACAAAGCAATCTGTGTTTTTGCTGGACTGAAGAGACATGATAAATTTCAGAAGGAGGCAAATTAGAAAAAGAATGATGTTGCTGACAAATCTTTTTTTCTGACGTGTAATCTCACAAGGCCAAGGAAGTCCTGAATGAATTGGAAGCTTAAGGGATAATATAACCAAGTATTATGTTTTTTTACAACTGTTTTGAGACATGGAAGTCTTATAGAGGTTGCCAGACGGTATCATTACCGACAATGTCCTAATCTCTATTTGGAGGGATTTTTTTTTTTCCTCTGCCATGGGAGTCTTGTACAAAATAAAATCAAAACTGTAGGGGGCCCCACCACTGGTGTTTACAGTAACCTGAAACTCCCCCAGCAGCACCGGGGTCTTGTTATTGTTTATTGACAGCCTCACACAGTACTGGTATTGTTTTGATGCAAACCAAGTAGAATTGTTCAGAAAATAAAATGGTGCTTAATTAAACATAGGATGGTTGAAGGCTAATTTAGAATCGCAAAAACATCATTATTCTCGTTTTACATACTGACAATGGGAATTAATCCTGAGGGCTAGACAGCTAGTACATTTAAGGCTGGTTTCTAAAATACTGATTAAACCTAATCTTAAAGTAAATCACCCTCATAAAGGGAAACTGATGAAAAATTATGCTTGAGATTGTCTTGTACAAGTGTCTGTGGCTACTAGCAAAATTATCCTGTTACAAACTGAAAAAAGCAAACTATAGCTATATTTCTACACCACACATGTATTGTGTTATCAACTGCATGTGTGAATTTCATTTATCATTTTGTCAGTCTTCTTGAAACAATATATATTGATCGTATATAATCACTTGGTTAAAATACATTTTTGCTAGGTATGCATTTTCTCGTTCATATTTTCCTTTACATCAGAGGTGTATGTACATTTTATAAAGTTCTTAAAATGAATCCAACTGCTTCAAACTGGTTCTCAAACATGTGGAATGTTTTTGTCACTTCTTCTAGCTCAACACAGGAGAGAGAGAGACTCAAGCGGTTATCCAGAATTCAAGAGAAAGAAATATAAAACACTTGGTTATGTGGTTCTAGGTTTGTAAAAATCAATGATGACACAAGTTTTATGCTTTTGTTTACTGCAGCCAAGTGGCTGTGCCTAATAGCAGATGTTGGCTTTGAGTGATAGGATATCGAAATACTTACTGTACAGTTGCAGTAGGCATCTGAGTTCAAAATCAATTTTTAAGTGTGCAATTAATGATTGCATGAGCAAAATGAAAGCCAGAAAAAACTGAGACTGAGGACAAATCTGATGTTTGTGTGCTTGCCTGTCTGTCTGTCTTCCTGTCAATGCACCTGTACCCACAAGAAACCCCTGACAATAATAGCTTGTCTGTTTTCACAGAGATGCACAAGGCTGGAGAGAGACGTGGACTTGGTGCAGAGACTATGGAGGCAAGTCAGAATTCTAAGCTTAATGCCTAGATTTTTAAGACCCCATCAGACTACCCAGTGAGCTCAACTTCCATTCCAATTCTTTCATTTGCAGAGGAAGAAGAAAGAGCCAGTAGTCTGGAACCATGCAACTTACAAACAGGCAATGCGCAAGGCAACGTTTGCCTGCTTCAAGGAGCTTTAGTGAAATCACTTCCTCTGCATCACATTCTGGAGTGTGACTTCTGACATCTGTGTTTGTAATGACCCATCAGCTGCCTTCCCTTTCCGGTGTGTTCTGTGATTTGGGAATGCCACATAAAATCATTCCCTGTTACCTTAAGCAACATCTTCCTTTGGGGTACTAAGAGTTTTGGCCAAGCTAATGATACAGCCCACTGGTCAGAGATCAGTTAAGTATACAGAGGAAAAGGGCCAGTTGTGCTTGGTGACTGCATGTTCATTTTCTTGCCTGTGTTCCAAAAATCATACTTGTAGATGAAAGTTAATGGATTTGATCAGTTCCCTGACTGAGAGGCTGTCATTTTCAAAAGATCAGGAAGTCTTTTCTCTTTTGCCATTCACGCTGTACTTATTCTAGTAAATTCTTACAACCCTATGCTGCATGAGAAGTTGGAAGGTGGATAAACAGATTATATAAAAATATGAATGGTTCAGAGATTTATATGAACATTATGACATTGAACACAGAGAAAAATGCCCCTCCCATTCTGGTGTCTTGCTTCTGATGTCTGTCTATTACAGTGAAGATCTGAAAAATACTGTAGATCAGTAATGAGTTTCCAATGCTAACCATTAGGTCTGATTAATAGGTTTTGGATACGTGATATTTTACTTACAAATACTTGAAGTGAATGAAGTGTATCACTCAATATAGATATAAAATCTTTAATAGTCAAAGAAATTCAAAACCCAAATATTCAGTTTACGTTACAAAACCATAATCTATTGTACAGACATTCTGAGAATAAGCCTGGCAACACCTGTACCACAGTTCATAGAAAACAGGTGTTCCAAATCCTATCTTGTGTTTTTTTCATTGGTCTCTTATCAGCTCTCCTTCCTGCTTTTACACTTGTGTTTATGATAGTTGTGCATGCTGAAATTTTGCAATGTGTAAGGTTGCTTGAATTGCTGAGTGTATTCATCATTGCTGTGTTCCAGTTCTAGGTATAAAAATCGGGTAGGTCAGGTATAAAAGGTGACAATGGGATTAATTCCAGGGCAGTAGTGGATGTTGTAGCCTGAGATTCAGCTATGGACGGAGAAGGACCCTCAAGTACATCTGAAGATACAGATGGAGCTGGAGGTGGAGACGGCAACCAAGAAGCCAAAAGTTCAGCAGGTAGCATAGATGGAACTGGAGACAGTGGTGAAGAAAACCCTGAAAAATGAGTCGCCACGAGAGCAGGTGAAGCTGATGGACTTGATTCTGGATGTGAAGCCAAAATGAGTAACTGAAAAACGTCTGTGTAGTTGTCTTGAGATATAGCTGAAGAGAAAATCTCCACATTTAAATCTGAATTTAAAAATGTTGCTGGTGACTCATCTAGCGGTGCAGGTGAAGATGGAAACATTTCAGGTGAGGGACATGGAGGTGAAGCAATGAATGGGTTACAATCCAGCAACATTCCTGTTGTCTGAGCTGGAGAAGAAGATATAACCAGCAACAATCCAGGTGAGAAAGGTGGAGATGACAGTGAAGATGAGCTTATTTCTGATAATTCAGCTGGAGGTGTAGATGATTCAAAAACTTCGGCAGTCTCCTGAGGCATGAACTGCATGCTTTCACATGTTGAGTCCGTTGCGATGAGACATCCTGTTGTATTCTGTTGTGATGCATTTTCTCCTACTAATTCACTTGCTGCCGATGGCATGAGGTTCACAAATGACGGCTCTTGACAGTGCCATCCTCCTGCTGATAGGTGTATAGAACATATACAGGATTATCCCAGTGCATAGATTACGATAATGTCACCACATTTCAAATCTAACATGTGAAGCTCTCGACAGCAGACTGTTCGCTCTGTGGTGACCATGAAAAATTTGCACACACTAAATGATGAACAACAATATTTTACAGATAAATAATCACATCATTTTCAGATCCAGTTACCTGAGTATTTTAGTACATAAAACAAGGATTGTTGCTTTAAATGATTAATTTCACTGCAACAAGGCGAGGTTGTAATCAGCAATACCATTATCATTTCATCGCTGCTTCTAATTAGAGGTATTTTACAGTACAAATGGAATATTATGACAAAGAAAAGCAATTTTCTCAGTAACTCACCTGCTGACGGTTGAATGAGGTTCACAAATGATGGCATTTGACCGTACCATCCTCCTGCTGACAGGTGAATAGAAAACGTGTAGGATTATCCCAGTGCATGATAATGTCACCGCAATTCAAATGCAATGTGAATATCTCTGCAGCAGACTGTTTGCTTTGTGATGACCATGAAAGGTTCCTGAACACTAAATGATGAACAGTATTGTATAGATGAATAATCAAGGCATCACTTTTAGACCCAGTTACCCATTTGAGGGTTTTAGTACATGAAATAGCCATTGCTGCTTTAAATGATTAATTTCACTGCAACCAGACGAAGTTGTAATCAGAAATGTCATTAACATTTCATCACTGCTTCTAATTAGAGGTATTTTACAGTGCAAATGCAATATTAATGATTAAGAAAAGGAATTTTTGCCAAGTAACTAACCTGCTGCCGATGGTATGAGGTTCACAAATGATGGCTCTTGACGGTACCACCCTCCTGCTGATAGGTAAATAGAACATATGTAGGATTATCCCAGTACATGGATTATTTATGATAATGTCACCACATTTCAAATCTAACATATCTCTGCAGCAGAATGTTTGCTTTGTGATGACCATGAAATGTTTGTGCACACTAAATGATGAACAGCAATATTGTATACATAAATATCACATCATTTTCTGACCCAGTTACCTGTTTGAGGGTTTTAGTACATAAAATAGCCATTGTTGCTTTAAATGATTAATTTCACTGCAACCGGATGAAGTTGTAATCAGCAATGCCATTATCATTTCATCACTGCTTCTAATTAGAGGTATTTTACAGTACAAATGGAATATTATGACAAAGAAAAGCAAATTTCTCTTAGTAACTCACCTGCTGACGGTGGAATGAAGTTCACAAATGATGGCATTTGACCGTACCATCCTCCTGCTGACAGGTGAATAGAAAACGTGTAGGATTATCCCAGTGCATGATAATGTCACCGCAATTCAAATGCAATGTGAATATCTCTGCAGCAGACTGTTTGCTTTGTGATGACCATGAAAGGTTCCTGAACACTAAATGATGAACAGTATTGTATAGATGAATAATCAAGGCATCACTTTTAGACCCAGTTACCCATCTGAGGGTTTAGTACATGAAATAGCCATTGCTGCTTTAAATGATTAATTTCACTGCAAACAGACGAAATTGTAATCAGAAATGTCATTAACATTTCATCACTGCTTCGAGATATTTTACAGTGCAAATGTAATACTATGACCAAGAAGAGCTAATTTCTCTTAGTAACTCACCTGCTGACGGTGGAATGAGGTTCACAAATGCCGGCACTTGACCGTACCATCCTCCTGTTGATAGGTAAATAGAAAATATGTAGGATTATCCCAGTACATGGATTATACTATCATCACCGCATTGGAATCGAACAGCACTAACATCACTAACACGACGTTCCAAACATAAAATATGGTCTGCTGTTCAGCAGCAAAAAAGAAAAAGAGCTAGCAAAACATTATCAAACACATATTTTAAAGATTAACAGAAAAACCATAAACACTTTAATATTCAAAAATAAATATTTAACTACTCATCCTAAGGAAATATTAAAAACACGTTTCAAAATTAATTGCAACACGGTCGGCAATGAATATGGTTTGTCCATACGGAAACAATAAATGTTCCTTGTTTCTTTCCGTATCCGTTTCAGCGGTGGACGTATCCATGACAACGGATACAACAGCGATGCATTTAAATCACATTACGCTAACTTCGCGCACTGAATTCGGCACACGATAATAAAACTACAAGTATCATAAGAGTAAGGGTGTGTTTAATTACTGTAAATGGTACACAGAGTGTGTACGACGTTTCTGGTGAATTATAACGGGATAAATCGTGTTAGCTAAGCGTTCAATACGCTCAGCTCCTCGTGCAGCCGTTACGACGAGATCGATATGTAACTCGACGAAAAATAAATATGTTCATGTACCACCCAAAAGGAAATGCTTTTTGACCCCCCCCCCAGAATAAAGAAGAAAAAAAAAGCTCTTTCATATTATTCTAACTGGTCAGTTTAAGTTTATCACTCATAGCCCTCGACAATCTACAAGGAATACTACCGTAAGGACCAGGCTCTGGTCGAATCCACTGTGTCTGGTCGCACAAAGGGTGGTTATACAGCTGAGGGTACATGTTCATTGCTATTTTCTGGTAAATCGCTCATAAATCGCTGAAAAGTCGCCGACAGAATTTCTGTGCTGCGACAGGGAGAGCAGTATAGCCGTATATGCTATCCTTCAAACGTCATGGCATTATAGCTGTTCAAATGTTAACGGTTAATTGTGAGGTCAGCAGAATCCTTGTAGCGTTTGTGTTGTTTTAAATCACCTCACCACGTCACACAGGGGACGCGTCTCGATTTTGTTAGCCTACTTAGGATTCTTTCTGTAGTTCGCTCCTAAGAATTATACCTAGATGTCAGTTCTTAAAAGTTAGAAAGTAGTCCTCTGTATGAGTTAGAAGACCCGAAGATCGTTTGTCGATTTGCTTGTTGGTTGGCGTCTAAGTGAATAAAAACGCACATTTACACGTGTAATTAGCGTTGTAAGACCTCAGTTGAACTGCAGATGGCGCTGCCGATGTGCCTCAGTGATGCGTGTATTGGATTTTTCAGCGGGTCCGATCCTATTTACGAACTGTGAGATCTATTCTTTACCTGTATAAGCCTCTGAAATCTGGAGGAATTATCAGTTCAAGGAAAAATATTTTAAAAAACAGAATATTTAGTCTCATTCCCCGTCTTCCAGTTGTCATGGTACACTGTCACAGCAGTTCGCCTTATTTTCATTGGGTGACAGCAGACCGTTAGACACTACACATCAATGGGACAGGGCACGACACTTACAAAACAGGACATTACAGGACATAACTCTATATCTGCCTATGTATTTTCAGCGCCACAATACATTAGTAGAGGAGTCTATACCGGTGTTGATGCAATGTGACCACTGCTTGGGTTTTATAGGGTACGACAGACACTTTTTTCCGACGATCAGACGTAAACTTTGACACACATTTAATCTCTGCTAGTATGAGGCGCAGTGTGCCAAACGTAGACCTACTCACCATAGAGACACAACTGATAGGAGGAGACCAAATAGTTGTAATTCGGTTCAAGGTGTGTAAATTGCGATTCCAAGTTCAAATCTGTCGGACTTGATTCGGGACATCGGGAGAAAGTGAATCCTCAAATGTGCGCAGATGCCAGCCTGTTTTCCGCAGTTAATCTTAAAACTGCGCGTGTTTAAAAATGTATGTAATTTTAATATTCATACTAATCACGGTGAGAATTCTACTGATTTGCTTTAACCAAAAATATATATTTTTTTCCAAATCTGATATAAAGTTCACCTTTTACCTTATTAACCAAGTGTTTGCATATGCATTTGTATATATTAAAAACATATAGGTGAAGATAAAACTAACTTTAGCTGAACTAGGCAAAGCAAATGTATCTATAATAAAATATAGGTAAGACTGCTATCTAAAAACTAGGTTGCCAACACTAATGGATGTGTTACATTTCAATCTATAGGTGACTTATAGATTCTTAATGCATTGGATTCTTAATAATAGCATTACCTAATCCCTGCTGAAGGATCAGGTTCAGCTGCCGGCTTTTTTGAAGTTTATCTTGTCTGGTAACTTGTTTGCAAGGTGGGGAAAACGCGTCAGTTATGAAACTGTATTGTGAATTAAGCATTGCAAATATTTTGATAATAAAATGAGCCACGAAATACGCTGCGTTTTAATGAGTGTATCTCTTTTATTATATCGTAATAAAAACTTTCTCACATGTTGTACACTTCTATGGCTGCTTTGAGGCGTCTTTCACATAGTTTTGCCATGTGGACTTGGCAATCAGTATACCACAGCCATATGTCGTTTTTATTGTACAGGGAGTGTCTTTGGTTCCCACTACCCTTATTCTGAATGAGCCAAGCTGTATACAAATACAAATAATAAACAACAACAATAATCAGATAAGATAATAACAATAAAACACATATATATATATATATATATATATATATATATATATATATATATGTGCATTTATAATGCTATTCAATGGCATTTCAATAGTGCCCCGCACCACTCGATGAGAAAGTCAAAGCAGGGTCTTCTCTACGATCGATCCTGATCGGGCCCCACGTGATCCTGTCGATGACCTGGGGGGGCTGCACATTGACAAGCAGCAATCTGGACACTCATCCCAAAGTGGTTCAACGGAGGTAAGTTCGTACCCTGTAAAACTCCACAGGATTTATTTCATTCGTTTCTGGCTCAAAATGAGAAATACAATATTATGATTGGCTGGTAATTTCTAAAAATCATAAAATGTTATATTCAATCTTAATGCATTTTTTATACGAACGTCTACGAGTAGTCAATGATGAACCATCAATCCATCCATTCATCCATTCCAACAGCATATTTAGTAAAGTCGGAGAGTATTATCTATTAAACAATAAGTAGGTGGGTAAAACAAATTTATTATAGTACATTTGCACCCTTTTTATCCGACACAATGTCCACCTGCACTACTACAGTATGCACTAGATGTCTAGGGCTACCAAGGTAATGGCGCAAAGCATTCTGTCGACTGCTGTGGCTATAAATGACTTTACTTATACCCACTTTAAATTTTTATTTTGTAATGTATAGTTTTGGGGAATATGTATAGCCCAATTTATTTGCAGTACATGTATGTTGTTAAGATTCTTTGTGGTGTTTAAGCCTTAATCTTTTAAATTTACATTTTTAAGTATGATCTAATACAATGTCGTCATGATGTCATTTAAAAGTAATTTTTGTTTCAGTAATTGAAAAAGTTTTACTATTTCATTTGCATTTGGAATCAACTGAATGATTAACTTGATTCCTGGACCACCTGGAGACTCTGTATTGTATTGTACAGCCTGGTGACTCTAAGTCCGTGGAGTTCGAGTGGGTTTTTGGGCTATTCTCTCAGTCCAGAGATTTTTGGTTTAGGAGAGTTGGTATCCCTTTAGAAATTGTCCTTATTGTGTGTGCAGTGTACCCAGTGATTTCCTGGAATAGCCTCGGGACACTCTGTAATCCCGATTAGATAAATGGTTGCTGAACGTGGATGCCCCCCCCCCAAAAAAAAAAAAAAAAAAAAAAAAAAAATCTACTTTTTTTGCACTGGTTATTTTTCTGAAACATTACTCCTTGTTTTTAACGCATTAACTTTTGTTTTTTTATTCAAGGATATATGCAGTACAATTTATCATTAAAGGAGGCTGTCATGACCTCGATGGATCACCGTCTCTTGTACCATTATGCATTGTGAGAGTGGCAGTGTGGAGTGTGCTGGGTGATGGCCTTTAGCTTTCACATAATATTTTAGTTTAATTTGTTCTGTCTAAACCGGGTATTTTCATGAATGTTTGATTATTCAAACCATTTGATTAACGGAACCAACCTTGGTCCCAATTAGTTCAGATAATTGACGTTCTGCTGTAGTAAAGGAAATTTTGGATTTGTGTCTTTGCAGGGACTCAAGATCATCTTCATTGCCATACAGCCATTGACTCAATATGCCCCCACCAATTGCGACAGACCTTGGGTACACCCCACCGGATGGTGGGTGGGGTTGGGCGGTGGTGTTTGGATCTTTCATCTCTATAGGATTCTCCTATGCATTTCCAAAAGCCCTCACCATCTACTTTAAAGAGATCCAGGAGTATTTCTCTGTATCCTACAGTGAGATTGCTTGGGTTTCCTCTATCATGCTAGCAACTATGTATGCAGGAGGTGAGTTTTGGAAATTAACATACTTCTTTTCCTGAAAGCTAGCCAAGACCAGATTTCAAACTAATTACTTTGTTTCAAGAAAAAGAAGTCATGGATTTTTTGTCCATTTCATGCATTTACCAGGATAATCTATGACTAGTTTTAATTATCCAGAATTCTGAATGGAGGTAAACCAATATTAAAACTTTTTTTACAGGCAATATTAATTGGAATAAAACCCCATTAAGTGGTGTTAGACTGGCTTATCTATTGTGGTGCCATATTGAAGACTACGATTGGTTCTGTCAGTGAAACTGAGATAGATAAATGAACACGTTATTTAGGTGGTAGATGTAGGAGTCTCTTTGTCATCTTTCCTGTAACATTAGGCCTGGTTTATGGTAATCCTAGTTCTTTCACTGTGGATCCTGGCCTGAGAATTGTCACCCTGCATGGACCCATCGTCTAAGTCTGCCAAAAAAGTTTTCATGTCTGTTGAATATTATTATGATCAATGTGCTCAATCTGTTTTCTTTTTTCAGGCCCTGTAAGCAGCATACTGGTTAATCGCTATGGCAGCAGACCTGTGGTCATAGCTGGTGGATTGCTGTGTGGGGTCGCCATGGTAACTGCATCTTTTGGCACTACCATTATGCATTTGTATATATGCATTGGAATCATTGGAGGTATTTACTATTTACTTTATCAATGGCATAATTTTGAATACCTGTTCCATGTGGATCTAAATTTCATTAGAGATCCATCCTATCCATCCATTTTATAGCTACCTACTCAGTACAGGGTGACAAGGGACATCGGGCACAAGGCAAGGACGTGCCTTGAATGGGAGAATTTTCACGAGAGGTTTATTCCAATATTATCTGATAAAATACAAACAAACCTTTACTGATGTCCCATCTGAAATTTTGATTTGATGTTCTCTCTCCTTTCATTTCCATTAGTGCTGTGTTGAAAGCAGACAGCAACACTGTCCTAATTCTCTTTTGTTGGGCTTGTGGCAGGTGGACTGAAGGTGGTATACTATAGTAAAATCTGAGCAGGCCTGTTCCCCCCTGCTTATTCACCACTGGCCCAGTGAGGGTTAATGTCCTCTCTGTCTAATTATGTGAGTAGAGGGGTGGAGCCATGACATAATGCCAGTCTGCCCAGTCATAAACCACTAGTGTCATCCTTCTAATGCTGGGGAGGTATGCAGCTTGCGTGGCAGTGGGACAAGTTTCTTGAATATTACATTACAATAATTTAGCCCCTATTATCTGATAGATTCTCAGAATATTTTCTAGAATCTTTTGCTTCTGAGGTTCGAACTTGCAATTTTATTTAGGTCCACTGTCTTCACTTCTGTGCTGGTCATGTGTATACTGAGGGGCTTAGAAAGAGGTAAATGGTAAACCCTTGTTTGCATAGCCTCCTGTTCCTTCAGATACGACCCAGGCCATGTGGTGACGTTAATAGTTGAGCACATTCACTCAGAGTGATTCTGCTGCTGGCCTTGTTTACGGAATGTACATGGTTCTCACAAATGATGATTCATTTCAGAGCGTTGCTGTTCGTGTATAATATGTGAGGGAAGAAAAAATGATTGTAGCGAGAAAAATAATCATATGTTAAATCTGAGCTCAATGACAGATCAAACATTTAACAGTCGATAAGGTAAATATGTCCCGTGTTTAGCAGAGAATGGCACTTTGAACCATGCCATGTTCTGACCCTGACCGGACCCTTTGTTTACCCATGCCTTGTTACTTCTCCCTAAATGACCTCTGAGTTTTGGCAGCGATAAACCATTTGCATGTAGAAAAGTAGTTTTTATAAAAGACTTAAAAAAAAGTCTATCCATGTGCAGTGTAGGTGCAAAGGTTGTTTCTTGCAAATGCTTGGATGGTGCATCAGAATGACAGTTATCGATTTTACATTTCAGGATTTGGGCTTGCTTTCAACCTTCAGCCGGCTCTGACGATTATTGGGAAGTACTTCCTAGTCCGGAGGCCTATGGCAAATGGTCTTGCTATGGCAGGAAGTCCAGTTTTACTCTCAACCTTGGCACCCCTGAATCAATTTCTTTTTGACAACTTTGGATGGAGAGGAGCTTTCTTAGTCCTGGGAGCCATAATCCTAAATTGTTGTGTGGCTGGGGCTCTGATGAGGCCCGTTCAAGTCAAGCCCAAAGTTAACCGCGCGGAGGATTTTAATGGAGCCATCTGTGACAAAGACGACACTGAAGATGGCGGAGGCACTCAGGCTGTTGGGTTATTAAGGGTACAGGAGCAGCCAAGGAAGACAAGCTGCAGCCGCAGAATCAACAAGTTCATTGACCTTTCGCTCTTTAAGCACCGAGGCTTCATCATCTACCTTGTCGGCAACGTGCTCATGTTCTTTGGCTTCTTTGCCCCGGTTGTCTTTCTGGCTCCATATGCCAAGCATCTTGGTGTTGACGAGTACTCAGCTGCATTACTGCTGTCTTTATTTGCCCTGATTGACATGGTGGCACGGCCGGGCACCGGCCTAGTCGCCAACACTAAGTGGATCCGGCCTAGAATCCAGTATTTCTTTAGCTTCTCTGTGGCCTACAGTGGCATATGCCATATCCTGTGCCCCCTTGCCACGGGCTTTGTGGGATTGCTTATCTATGCCATCTTTTTTGGAGTGGCTTTTGGCATGGTGTGTGCCTTGCTCTTCGAGGTGTTGATGGACCTTGTTGGCGCTCATCGGTTCTCCAGCGCAGTTGGTCTGGTCACCATTATTGAGTGTGGCCCCGTGCTTCTAGGACCACCGATATCAGGTGAGTTGATAGGATTGGGTGGGAGTTTTATAATGGGCAAAAAATATGGGAAATGACACTGACCACTAGTTTAATGATACAAAGGCACATCTATGAATCATTGTAGAGTAGTTCAAAAGGTACACTGGAAAAATCATAGAAATACTCAACACAGAATATTTTTTTTGGAACAGAGAAGTGATCATAACACTTTTATCACTTTTAGAGTGATCTATCTATCTATCTATCTATCTATCTATCTATCTATCTATCTATCTATCTAAATAATTTAAATGGGGTATTGAGCTTCAAGTCTATGTGCAATTATTTGAGAGAATCAGGTTGTGCCCTGGGTCAGCCCTAACCCTTAACTACTCCCGGAATATTACATACTGCCTGATCCTGCTTTTGAACTTCAAGCTTTCCTCACATATTTTGGTCTGGACAAAAGTGTCTTCTAATTAAGTAAATGCAAATTGTAGCTCTCAAATCCCTGTTTGAAAATATTAGTAATGGATGTTTCATCTAAATGTGAATCCTGGTTTTCTGTCATCATCTAGGAGCCCTAGTGGACATCTTCAAGGACTACGGATACATGTATTACGCATGTGGGGTGGTGATGCTGGCTTCAGGAATATTCCTCTTCATCATGAACTTCTACAACTACAGGATGCTGGAGAGGGAGGGGAAGCAGAAGCCAGAGCAGGAGCCAGCTGTGAATATGAATGCCAAGGAGACGCTTTCTGCTGTTGAGGAAGGCTCTCTTACAGAGGAAAACAGCAGGCAGAAGGATGCAAAGTTGCAGGAGCAGGTCAAGATAGAAGAAGAGCTGTCACATACCGATGACATGCAGGCGGATGACACTTAAAGGTAGGTGACCCCATGGCTGGAGAGTCTGCTTTGGTTTTTGGTCAAAGAACTGATTGCCTAGAAAGCACTGGTCAGGACCCACTTTGCCAGGGATGACTTCATTGCTATGTGACTGAAGCCATCGTCATAGACGGAGAGTGACTACACATGTACAACTGTGAATTTGTAAGGTGCAATTGAAATAAACCATTTCAGGTCTTGGAGACATTGTTCATGACAGTAATTAGTTTTACCTCCGTTATGAATTGATGACATACTATTTTAAAATTTGCTAGGATTTATTAGTGTCTGTTATTTAAAAAAAATCACAGAAAACATGTAATATAGTAGAATGTCAGTTATCCCAAAATCAGTCATCCAAACCATCTGAAAAACCATCACCACCACCACCTTCAACACCACCAAAAAAAAAAAAGAAATTATATCTGCTTTCAGTGTTTTAGTGCAGGGATTTTTATGCTGAGGTATTACTGTCCTGCTTAATGCATTAATTTATTTAAAGAAATAATATGACAGAAATTTTCAGTGGTAACATCCTTGTGTACAAAAAATATTTTATGCCTGATTACACTATTTTTCATAACTGGGGTATTATCAGGTATCTTTAATTAGCTGAGCTATTTGATTAACCAAACTAACAAATTAATTTGGATAATAAAGGGTCTACAGTATTCTTAACTGAAGTGTTTTACAAACTGTCTAAAATCTAAGCACTTAATTGGACCATAAATATAATTGTACTATATAGGAGCCTCTTCCGGGTGGGAACAGATGACCTAAGTGGCAATCTCCCCCTTCTTTACATAATATTTTATGGAGCAGTGGAAAATCCAATCTGGTCTGCTTTACCAGGGCCACCTGGTTTATTCTATACCATGTCCTCTCAACAGCACATCGCTCTGTTTTTAGGCAAGATCAGACCACCTAACTCTGAAGAGTCATGAGACTGCCACCTGCCAGACCAGTCTACAAAATCCCATCTCTTCAAGTCTGTTGTCTAAACCAAAGGATGTTCAGTTAAGAGTTCAATGGTGCTTTTCATTCCCACCAGACACTGCATCACTTTGCTGAAGCAGTTGGCTTGGCTCATTTCATTCCACTCCATTTTCAGCTCTTAAAGGTGTTATGACAGCTAAGGAGCATTTGGACTTGGCCTTCCAGGACTGTAATTGAATAGCCCCATTGTATATCATCAGCCTGCATGAATTTCGGAATGACTGTACGATGTCGTTTCCTTGTTATTAATAATTAGGTGATACGATGGACAACAGCAGTTGGTTTCTTACGATGTGATTTACTATGTTGCTTCATTATTAGTGAGAGTGCTTGTGATGTAGAAGCTAATACATTACACATTAACATTGTGGAATACTACAATAACCAATAGAATCTATACGATAATACAAGAGAATTGTTTTTGCCAGGATGCACTTTCAGTTTTCAGTTTCTTACTGATCGCTTGCACATCAGAAAATATTCATAAATTCCTTGTGTTGCCACAAGTACCACAGTAAACAGGTTTCACAGAGAATCTTGCTTATACAGGACAATTACCTTCAAGTGTTTTACTGTATATTTTACATTCATACAACGGAAACAATACTCAGTGAATCTTGTTTTTCCTCAGCCGTGATAATTACATGTATACTGCTTTTTTGTTGTTGTTTAGTCACGCAGTCGTGTCCAACTCTTCGCGACTCCATGGACCACAGCACGCCAGGCTGCCCTGTTCTCCACTGCCTCTTGAAGCCTGCCCAAACTCATGTTCATTGCTTCCACTACACTGTCTATCCATCTCATCTTCTGCC
>JAACJT020000086.1:19156247-19174978 GCA_009936485.2 Gymnarchus niloticus | reverse complement strand
AGTAAAGATAAAGACAATTCTTATTTAAGAAAAATTTTAAAAAAATAGGATTTAAAAAGATTTTACCTTTACCCATGTTTGGCAAATTTTTTTTTTTTTTTTTTTTTTTTTTGCTTGGTATAAAAAGACTGGCAAATAAAAAATTAATCAATAAAAACTTGTACTCAATGCACAAAATGTGTCTGATGCTCCTGCTTAAAAAATCTTTCCAGGCAAAAAAAAAACAAAACAAAACAGCATAACAGTGTATTTTATGAAGTATTATAAGCTATAATGTACTTAATTATCTTATAACAGTAAACAATAATATGAATATATCATATATAAATATACATATAATTATCACTTTAGTCAGTTACCGGACTAGGGTTGGCAGGGCCAAGAGACCAGGGAGGCGAGGAAGCAAGTGCAAGGAATAAATGGTTTAAATAACGAACAACTAGAAAATAGCCACCAGGCTCTGACCTGAATACAAGGGGAAACTAAGATGAGCTCAGAAGAAAACAAGGCAAGAATAGGGTCGCTGGGAATAGGGCATGAAGGAAGAAGACTAGGGAACTGTCATGAACACAGCATCTGACATGACAGACGGTGATGCAAACAAATGCACGGCAAAGACAAGAGGAGAGACATGATCTACTAAAATAACACAGAATACAGGTAGGAACACATGAGGGCTATCAGGGCAAAGGCAATTGGCAGAAATGATAAAATATGACAGGAACACACAAAACCTCGGTCAGTACTCCGGGGACCCAGAGCACTGGTGCAAACATGACAGTAATACTATATATTGCTGTATATTTTTTCCACAAGCATCCAATATTTGTCTGTGGTGTGTTGGTGACCTGCCCAGGGTGTACCCTGCCTTTCACCCAAAGTCGGCTGGGATTGGCTCCAGCTTCATTATGGATAAGTGGTTTAGAAGATGGATGGATGGATGGATGGATCCAATATTTGTCTGTTATCTGTATGTTATATTTCAGGGCACTGACTGTTAAAATGCACACATACCAAATTTCACCTAGAGATGCTCCTTTCCTCTATTTAAACCGCAGAGTAACACATTCCTCCATCAGTTTGCCTTGTTAAATTTCTGTCGATATTTATCTCATTGGCTAACACCTCTTCTGTTTAAGGTGTAGGTGTATTAAAGGTGCAGTAGCACTTTGCCAAATAGACAAGGCAATGTAAGTGAGTAAGAGCCCTTTGCCTGTACAGGCAAGCTACTCTCACACAATATTTGAATCTGACAGACCCCATCAGCAGATGCCAATTATGCATCATCACTGTTTCCTTTTCTTTTTTTAATCTTGTCTTTGCCATCTTCACACGTTCCACACGAAAATACATCTGTTCCACTCCTGAACTCCAGAATGAGTCCCAAAGCAAGCTCTGCTGTTTTAGTGGCTTCAGCCTGTCAGTGAAAAACAAATATGATGGTATGTTCCCTTTTTTGAATAGATGCAGCAAGACCCCCCCCCACCCCCACCACTATGGCTCAGCTCCTGGTGTTTGTCTTGCATCTCTGGAGTACTGAACCATTAGCCAGAGCAGTGCTTGGTGTGCGTCAGATGGTAATAATCGCAGGGCTATTAGAATTCCAGTCTATTAGGAGAACATGCTCTTTAACTTGAGTCAAAGCCCTTCTTTGCAAATTGCTGAACACAAAGAGGCACAAAAGCACTAATCCCTCCTACAAGCCCCTCTTACCATTTTTCTATATCCTCCCAACTTCCGTCCCCCCCCCCGCTTCAGCCCCTACCCTTCGGCACAACTCTGCCAGCCTCCCCTCCCTCCGCAGATATTGAGTGTGAAGCGAAGACTCTGGGCGGTAGGAGAGTGTGGGGCACCACATGATGTCGTTTCTTTGTAATAGTGGGCCAGCCTCGCTTTAAGCCATGTGATACCACTCTGGTGAAGCACACACAGACGCTCCACTCTGTGAACGAGAACAGAAGTGAGGCACAGTGGCTGCTTCTCAACGAGAGGAGGCTGATCCTTCAGCGAACAGGGACTCATTTCAGTCATAGACAGACTGTCTCAGTCTCCCCTAGACTGAGTCAAAGATCAGGCATGATTTAAAAAAAAAAAAAACAAGGTGAACCTGGCAAGGGCTTTGGTAGCCTTGTAAATCACAGCTAGTTTCCAGATAGAGATACATCTTCATCCTCAAGATCTCCATCTGCACGCTGGCGGGATTGCAGACTGAGCAGGGGACCGACTGGAACTGAGGAGTTCTCCTCACACCCTTACCAGGAACTTGTGGGGTTCCCCACATCAGAGGAATGGATGGATTTGAGACAATGTGTTAAGTCATTTGGATGCACACTACCTGCTTTCTTTCTCCTGGCTGAATTACTCAGGTAAGAGGTTTTGAATTTTGAGTGCCTGGAGTCCTTTAAGTTAATTTGTCGTGAGATTGTTTATTGCCATGTGGACTGTGCTTTCATATCATAAGGGGAATACGAATGCAATTTTAACCAGTCTTAGAATAATACAAAAATGAAAAATAATGCTTACTTTCAGGGACAGGTTGAATACAAAGTTAATTGCAAGTCAGAGGGATTAAAGAAACCAATTAAGTTACTTAAAATTGTTATTAGAAAGAAAATGTTTCACCAGAATTTGTAATAAACTAGGAAATGTGTTTTATTATTATTATTATTTTACCTCATAAGTGATGTTTAAAGTTAAGAATACCACAGGTTGGGGAACATATACAAAATGCCATAAATATAACAGAAATAATTTTGTTGAATTGCTGAAATGCTGAAATTCACCAAATCAGTTAAAGACATTTCTCAGACTTTGGGTCGGTAATCTTTTGCATCCCTTTAAGAATCTCTGTCTTAGTCATCCTTCCCTACTCCTGCTCACTCTTAGCTTAAGTGTAAACCCAATCTGGAAGAAAGAATATCTTAATAAAGCTGAACTTACACATACAACTTCACAGTGCATTTCTTAGGTTACAGATAGTATTGGGTACTGATCAATTCATAAATATTTTATATTACATGCTTTTCTGCGTACTTTGTTTCTGAAATTGTGTAAAAAATTTAAATAATTACATATTTAACATACTGTCCTTAGTATCTTATGTTTACCTGGTAATTTTCAAGGACTGTAATGAAAATAAAATCATATATCTTCTGTCACAGTAAAAACACTCAATACTCATCATATTCCTACTTAAAAATATTTGACAGATGAATGAAATAGTCTAAAATATGAATGTATCCATACGAGTACATGCATTGACAACTGTGACAATTTAACATACCGATCATGTTCAGCTGAAATATATTCCATTTGCGTTTGTGTAATTCAAAGGCAAGGTAATGACAGAAAAAAAGCTTTTTTTCAAGCAAGTTTCACTCAAGGGTCCAGAAGCTGAACATCACAAAAGAGTGGGCAAAAGTAAATTATAATGAGCTGAGAATCATTGTGCTGCACAGTGAATCAGTTGGATGGCTGTGTAATGCTAAAGAACATAAAGGATATGTTGTGGGAAAACTGTGTAAAAATCTATTTCTATTATAAAGCCACACGATTGTTACCTGCATTCTCAGGGTTATATTACAGCCTTGAAATAATACAAAGAATTTGCTTTGTTCTTTATTGTCACACTATTTCTCTGCATAGTTTGTAGTCCGCTGGCAGGCTTTGTAAAGGCAGTTTGCTTTCTACAGACGGTTAAAAACGGTAATGTTCTTTCCTAAGACCCAAAGGTGTGTATGGCATTCTTTTCACGTGGAGCCGTTCATTAAGAGATTAAATGGGGCCGGCAGCAAGAGGTAGTGCCGATGTTGCCTTTGCTGATAATCACAGTCCATCTTTACCATGGCCAGAGGTGTGATATCTCATCAGTAATCTTTATTCTTTACAAACACTTCAAGTAGCGTTACCTTCAGCCTTTGAGACCCGAGACTCTACTTAAGCAACAGGAAATGTGACTATCCACAAAATATAGTGCAATATCAATTAACCAAAAACAGCATTGACTTAAACTTATAAGTCAGTAGTAAACTTACTGCTTTGCTCATAGGCAAAAACTCACTATGCTGCACTAACAAAACTAGAGATAAGTATTAAAATAATAATAATAATAATAATAATAATAATACATCTAATTGCATCAAATCACAATGTACCAAAGGCTGTTAGTATATGATAAAGACCAACAGGGTTTATGTGACTAATGTAAACGTGTGTTGGCATCCTTTATAACATTCTTAGAAGTAGTAAGCGTTGTAAATATATTAAGTGCATGAGAGACTGACCTTAACAATCTGTATTGGAGTAAGATTCCGCTAAATCGGTCCAGGGCTATATTAATGATTAACAGGCTAGAAGCAAAAAACGTGAATGTGTCATAACATAAAATGCATCATTCAAATGTGTTCTATGTATTTTTCTCATTTAAGCACCTGTGTGCGTGGGTGTGTACATGTGTGTGTAATATATAGCATGGTTAATCAAGGAAACCGACAGCTCTGTTAGGATGCGCACTACCTTGTTACATGTCTGACACGTAACAGTTCCTCTTCTCATTTCACATCAGTTGCGTTGATCATAGGATTAGCAAATACTTCTAAATGTTGATCATTTGATGTACCTCAGCCTTGATATTGCTAAAGCTTTAGACAACAATTGAGACTTTGACAGACGGACAGACTATGTTGATATTAAAATCTTTGTCTGGGCAAAATTGCATTGTCCTTCAATATTCGCTAAGCATATATTTTATAAACGTTGAATGATATTTGATAAGAACATTCATGCAAATTTTTGGTTGTCTAAATTTTGTAGGATTAATGGACTAATGTCCGTCTTAATTCTCTTCACATGCTGTTTAATTTAGATTTTGCCAGGCCATGTTTTGATTTTTGACTTTGCGTCAGTTGAATATTCTCTGGTCCTTCTTTGCTAATCTTTTCTATTTATAAATTTTGACACCTCTTGCTGGGTTTGTATACATGTAGGTGCAGAATCTTTTTTCACAAATGAGTTTTTCTGCACCTTTGTATGTTAAAGCAACCATGCAGCTAAACCCTTTCTGTCCTGGCCCACAGATGTGCCCAGCTATGTCCTGGTTGCTTTGCATTTGGATTAGTGTAAGCTCATTGCTGATGTGCCAAGCCAGTCTGTACGACACCCTTCAGCAACACCGCTTGACTCGACCGGGGATAAACACCATTCAGATTCTGGGTATGTACAAAATTCTGTCTTTCCTATTCTCTCTGTTCTCTTGTTTGAATATCTTCCCAGTCGAACCAGCTGCTCCAAAGGCACAGAATACTATTTTTGGAAGTGGATTGTTCTGACAAGCTTTGCCTTCGTTTTTAAATAGTATTTAGCTCCTTAATCGGGGAAGTTGATAAGTTCCGCTTAATGACAGTGAGGCAACTCCCTGAAATAGCTAGCAAATTGAACGTGCTACGAAGATGCTACAAAAATCATCTTATGTTTGCCCACTTTGATCAGTAGGTGGCTTGGCTATGTGGTTCAATGCTACATTGATTGTTATTAGAGGAAACGGAAAGCCCGACTTCAGGATTTGTTGATGCCCCGAATATCCCCGTATTTGTCCACTTAGAATTCAGGTTTGACTGTAGGGTTTGTTAAGCCCGCTTTCTGGAATGAGTCCCAGATGTCTTTCAGGGAATGGGATGCTGGGAAAAATCTGCTTTTTAAACTTTGTATCATAGCTGCGTATGTTGCACTTGCAGTTTATTACAAAAAAAAAGTCATTTCAGTTAAACCATTTCATATTTCAGGCTTCTTTGAACATGCACCTTTAGAAAGAAGTACTTTCTGACAGATGGTGTGCAAAAATGGTCACATTCACTTTTCACAGCCTTGGATAACTTCACGTTCCATTTATCTTTTTTCTCTCTTTTTACGCACCAAAAGCAAACCCCACCAGCAGCAGATGGGATGTTAGCTGGATCATAAGCGACAAATCCCAGTGCTGTTGCCCCAGCGAGTCAAGCCGTCTTGTTAATGGTTCTCCTGGCCATTCATTTGCTCACATACATACACCCACTTACGCACTGTTATTACAATTGTGGTATCAGCCCCAAAGAAATGATGTAAACAGGCTCAATGATACACCAGGCGTGTGAATTGTCATGTGTCACATCATAATAGATTCCTGTATTTCTAGTGCTTGTACTTATAGTCCACTCTCATTAAAGAATTCTCTGGTATGTAACAAGCGAGTAGGCCTGAAAAACTGCATTTAGAATGACACCTTTCTGGATCTTTCTTCTTCTTCAAAAAAATATGCCTATGAACAGAAGTAGAAGTTGAATGTAGAAGCATCATGATCTGCTCGAGCCTGGAATGATGTGTAGGCCTGTCAGTGAAGGCATTGCTACAAAGCTAACTTTTTCGTTTTATTTGAGAAATTTTTATTTGGTTTTCTGTGCACCTGGTTAAAGTAATTCTGTGGTGTTTACCAGAACTGAAGCAGGTACTGATGGCGTTCTGTGTATTGAACAAAATTAGCTGGTGGTAATTTGAAAAAGCTGTCATTTGAATTGATCTGTCTTCGATACAATAACTCAGATCCACTCACTGCGATGTGTATTTTGCTGCCAGTTCTTTTCCAGATGTACGATTTTTATTTTTTGATTTATTTCAAGATAGATGCCATGGCAGCCTCCTCATATCCCATTTTTGCTCCCTCGCTTTGTCCCATGTGCCTCAGCTTCCAATGAGTGCCTCCTTTTCATTGTAGCAAGCCCGATAACACTTCTATTTCACACAGCTAGCACTAGGCTTTTGCCAAAATGATCTCGTGTCCCAGCAAATGGATGCATGTTGTGTGCTGTTTTACAAGAAATCACCGTAGCCTGTTGCCTGGTCTATTGTGCTTTTCATATCGCATATGATGATTTGGAAGGTATAGATCAGTTTCTGTTTTTTTAAATACCTTTATCGACTTTATGACAGGATGATGACACTCACTAACAGTTACCGAAAGGAGTTAAATATATTCTCTTACTGTGACATCACTGCCATGTTTGTTACCTGTACGGAGAGAGTAATCTGATAGGCAGGTATGAAAACAGGCTTACTGCTTCAGGGCAGCATCATTTGCTACTGCGAAAACTGTGTGGCTTTTGGATTGGTAAGTGTATTAAGCTGAACAAGTCATGATTTGTGGGCTCCGTTCACTGCCTTGTAATAGCCCAGTGGCCCATTCATTTGAGCTGCCCCCTGCAGAGAAAAGCTCATGATGGCTGGAAATACTACTAAGAGTTGAGATTGCAATGATTTGACAGCTATGAAGTTATTGGCAGTATTACAACATACCCTTGCTGTACCTGAAAACCGTCACTCTACTGACAAATTTGAGATAACTGGGAAAAGGTACCATCATTTTTATGTTGTGGACATTAAGGAGTTCTGTAAAATCCAAAAGTGTTACATCCCAAACGCCCAGAATAAGCTTTATAGTTAAATAAATAGTTAACAACCTCACAGCTTTTAATTAATGCAATTTATCATCTGACTGGTGAATTTTGGATCATACAGATTTGGATTTTTATGACAGCATATAGTAGGTTTGTGTGTTTAAACAATGTTATTTCTTCCACATACCCTGACTAAGTAATATGACTTACAGTTACATGTAGTATTAAATTCATGTGGATATATATAATGACTGCAAATTAACATAATTTGCAAGAAGTTTTGATCACTCAAATCAATCATTTGTCAAGTTTTTTTTTTATGTGCCCATAGATGAATTAGATCTTAGAAACATGTTGCACAAACATTTGATTCGCCTTCATAACCAAATAATGAAGGCGACACTTTGTGAAGGGAAAAGTTCTTGGTAAAGTGCTAACATATTATTTTAACAACAATAACAAATGAAAATGGCATGGAAAGAATTTTTGGCCCAAGATCCTGATAGTCCTGATAAATTAATATCTGTTTTGAATATGTATGTCATTTTTGGTTTCTAGCACATATTGCATCTCTGGAAGTGTTTGTCTTTGGCTTTTAGCCACTATGGGTAGTATCTGTTCTGTCAACCATGCAAAATATGGCTATAACGGCAAGACCCGGTTTTCAGAGGGTTCATAATAAAATCATCTTCGACTGCAGTCAACGACCATACCAGTTTTGAAAGATATTTTTCATTTAAAAAGCAAAAGAATATAAAACAAAACAAAGCAGTATTTAAATTCAGCCATAATTTCAAGAAAAAAAACATTTTCGTTAGTTTGCAATGAAAACAAGAGGTTCCAGTATTGATGCCTAGAACTACATTAGATTTGAACTAAATTAATGGAATGCAATAATAGAAAACTGAATTCAATACATTAGTAAAGTAGAATCTTCTGAATAAACTGGACTTCAGGCTGATTCAAAGATTCGTGACTAATTCTTATTGTAAATAGTAACATGGGTTGGGAAAATGCATGACTAACATGCAAATCTGTTCTATAATAACCTGACCAGGTAGCTGAAAAAAATGTCCTTCTAGCTGAGAGACAATGTGAAATCTGAAAAATCTACATTCCACTAAAATCTACTACCCACAAATCTCATCGCAATCTCTAGCCTACAGCTAGCTCTCAAAGGGAAAGAGGTAAATATTTTTCATCTTGATTAAATATAGCTTATTAGTTTTTTTTCATTTCTGAAAGCAGGTGCAAACAAGAGAAAGATGCTCAAATTATTTCCATCAGTCTCAGTATAGACCATCCTATTTAGTATGCAGTCCTATCGACTTCAACCTGTGACTTCAAAATCTGCAACAGTAACATTTCAGAAAATAGGACAGATGTAAAATTATTCCATTACAGTGAAAGTGAAAGCCATACATATGATAAACCATTCATCTCTCTTAGCAAAATTTCATTGTCATCCTTTGCTGTCAGGTTTTCCTGAAGTTTCTAATCCAGACCTGCTTGCTCCACTCTATGTCTGTAAAATGCCGTGAACTTTCAAGAACAGAGCCTGACAAGGACTCTCTTTCAGCTACCATTTCAGCTCATTAAGGTGACTTTCCTTTAAGCACAGGTCGATATAAACCAAGAAGTTATCAACACATAGAATAAAATTTCCACACCCGCTACAAGCTCTCCATCTCTTGTTGGCCTTAAAGAGTGTTTGAAATGGATCAGATGAAACAATCCGTTATGGATTAGTTCTTGTAAATGCTCTTCGTGATTACTGAGGCTGTGGCTGGGGAACCAGAGGAGTGCAATTAAGGAGGTTCTTTATGGTCAGGTCTGATAAAGCATTCCACTCTGTAATTTCCTTTAGATGTCAAACGACTGCACCGATCGTGACAATAAATAACATCCAGCCCAAAAAAGAGATTCCCGCAGACTGAGTTATAAAGTGCAAAATTTGTTCATTTAATTATTTCTAGCTGGCTTTTTTGCTGTACAGAAGGATTTATAGTTGAATTAATAAATAAATTAGTTAACTTTTTTGACATAAAAATTGACTTGATTTTCTTACTGGCCCTTTAATTTACAGATGTGGCTAATAGTATTGGTGGTAGTTGTTGTTGTTCAATCGTTCAGTCGACTCTTTATGACCTAAAGGAGTCCAGCTCTCCAGGCCTGGATGTCATTAGCTACCTCTCTGAGCTCCTGCTGGGTCATACGCATCGTTTCTGTGATGCAGCGCATCCATCGTGAACTTCTCCATATGCCTTAGACGTTACCTAACAATACTATTGTCTTCACCAAGGAATCCGGTCACCTCATTATGTGTCCAAAGTATTTTAGCTTCTGCTTTACTATGAAGTCTTCCAATGAGCAATATGGTTTGATTTCTTTAAGTACTGATTGGATGGATCTTATTGCAGTCCAAGGAACTCTCAAAAGTTTTCACCAGCACAGCATTTCGAAATCCTTTTGTGTTCAGCCTTCCTGACAGTCCAGCTCTCATAGCTGCACATCGATACGGGAAAGACCATCGCTTTCACCACACAGACCTTTGTTCACAAGGCGATGTCTTTGCTCTTGAGTATTTTGTCTTGATTTGCCATAGCTCTTCTTTCACGAAGCAATCATCTTTAATTTTCTGGCTGCAATTATTGTCTATCATCAAGTCAAGGAAAACAAACTCTTCCGCTGTTTAAACTTCTTTCCTATCTATTAACTTAGATTTAATAGGACTGGTTGACATAATCTTGGTTTTTCATGTTAAGCAGAAACGTACTGGTACCTTTCCACAATTTAGAAAAGAATCACAAATGTCCTTGTTTAATTCCAAATAATAAAAATGAAAATGACATGACAAAATGATTTGGATGCCTTAGAAGTTAAAAGAAATAACTTGACTGTACCGATATTTAATGCAGACTTTAATAAGCATCACAGATGTATTTAATCTTATAACCTGTCCCTCCTATAATCTGACTATTGGAATGGAGAAAGGTACTCACTCAGCTTTTTAGTGAATTACGTTGAACATGGATAAGAGAAGGAAAAGCAGAGAGCTGTATGAGGAGGAAAGGAAAAAGGTAACAGCCAACCATGGTCAAGGTAAAGGCTACAAGACCATCTCCAAAGAGCTTTATTTTCCTGTGACCACGGTTGTTAATAATATCAAGAAGTTTAATGTTCATAGGACTGTAGCCAACCTCCCAGGACGTGGGCGCTAGAGAAAAACTGACCCCGGATTGAGTAGAAGGATAGTTTGAATGGTGGTTAAAGAACCAAGGAAAACTTCAAAACTGATTCAGGCTGATCTCCTACCTCAGCGTACAACAGTTTCAAGTCACATCACACCACCTGTCAGTCTGAATGAAAGTGGGCTCCATGGTAGAAGATCCAGGAAAACCCCACTTCTGAAAGACAGACACAAAAAACTGAGTGGAGTTTGCTAAAATGCAAGTTGACAAGCCAGAGTCCTGCTGGAAGAATGTCCTTATTTAGCTTTTTGCTAAGTCACAGCAGCTGTGTGTTGACGGAAGACAAAATGATGCTTTCACAGAAAGCAACACCATCCCTACTATGAGGTTCTATAATGTTATGTGGTTGCTGTCCTGACTCTAGCATTTGGTCCCTTGAATTTGTGCAGAGCACGACAAAATGAAAAGATTATCAAGGAATTCTGGTGTGAATCACTACCCAGTATTTGAATGCTCTGTCTCAGTTGCAGGTCATGGGTCCTGCAGCAGGATAATGACTCAAAGAATCCTTCTAAGTGCACCCGAGTATGGTTGAAAAGAAAATATTGGACTGTTCTGAAGCAGCCTGGAAAAAGCTGAAACTCATATTTTGGAGAAGGAACCCATTAAATGCAGAAGAGTTGAAGAAGCTTGCTCATGATAAGTAGGTCAAATTGCCAGTTGAGAAGTGTAGAAGTCTCCTTCTGAGCTGAAGAAAGCATTTGATTGCAGTTATTTCCTCAAAAGGCTGTCCTTCATAATATTAGGGTACAGGTTCAAATAGTTTTGTTTCCAGCCATTTTCATTTCTTTATTATTTAGAATAAAAGCTTACAGTAGGGAAAATAAATGTTCAACGTCAACATTTTTGTTGATAAACATATTTCCGATGTAGCTATTCACATGAAATTTACACCAAACATCGGTATCAACTCAAGAAAAATGCACAGCCAAGGAAACCACAGCATTCCAATCCATAAAAAAGTTATGGGCAATAAAGTGGAAATACAAAGTCGATTGCTTCTATTGTGAAATGAGTACATGCACTTGGACACTGCAAAGCAGATACTGTAACCTTTATACATACTTTTTGTATGATTGCTGCTTTTGCATAGAGTTTTTTTTTTTTAAATTCAACTTCATCCTTTTTTTTTTCTTCCGTTGTCGGAAATAGTTTCTGAAGCAACCGATTTGTTCAGCCAGGTTCTAGGGCATTTCCTCCAAATTTTTCTAGCTACGGCGCGTTTGTGATCCTGGGGCTGTGCTAGATTTCCTGTGTCTCGACTGCTTTAAGGAACATGTGATCAGAAGAAAGGTATACCCTTTCCCCCTCTCTTATTCAGAGAGAGTGCACATTTTCAAAACTCAGATGTTATGTGGGCTCTTTTTTATCTGGCAAAACAGAATCCGTTTCACGAAGGAAAAGGTGCTCGCTGGCACTTTGATCATGCAGTTAATGAGTGGGGGGGGGGGCATGTTTGGCTTTAGGATGCATGGGCTCATTAGCTCTTCATACCACATTTCCTTTTGTAAGAGATTTCCACAATGTCTTAGTCATGGATAATATATTACTTGCTTCAACAGAAGATGAAAAGTGTAGCTCCATGTTTAATCTCCTTACCTGCCCTGAGAACCAGGAAACCGCTCTCTTAGTATACCTAAGACGAGTATTTTTCCTTGAATTTAAAGTTTAGAAGCCGTCAAAAGAATACACAGTCGAATTAATGACAAATACACCGTATGTCCCAGAGGCAGGGGAGAAACCTGGATATGCATGCCTGTCCATTGCAGGGCAAACACTCATGTACTCATACACAATACACCTTGCCTAAATGCATGTCTTTGGATGGCCGGACAGAACTCAAACAGCGTGGAGAGAACAAAGAAATGTGGGCAGGATTCAAGCCCCCAGTGCTGGAGGGATGAGGTAGCAGTGATGTGTACTGAGCCATGTGATGTTGTAGCTAAAGAAGTATCAACGTGATTTCTGCAACTAATAATACAAATTACACTAATGATTTAAGCATCAACTGGAACAATAGGTAGAAGAACATTAGGGAAAGTTCCGGCGAAAAGAATTGTTATGTTGGTTCTTGGTGTTCAGGCTCCACCCCCCCCTCCGATTTTTGCTCCTGGGGATCATTACTCCGTGAGAGGAGGGAGCAGGATATCAAACCAAATCAAGTTTAGCAAACAAACACCCCCCAGTGCCGAGTGATTTTGGCACAGCAAAAACCACTAAATTGTGTTTGTCATGGGTGACAAAAGAAAAAAAGAGAAACGTGTAAGACAATAAACAAGGTGCTCGCATGACATAAGCGAGATTCTCGGGGGGGTGGTAAGGTGGGAGGAACATGTGCCTTTGATGAGGAGTGTCTGATTTGGGTAATTTAGGCCTCTGCACACCCGTTTACTTACGGGAGACTGTGGCTTTCTTGAAAATCGAAGCCATTCTGTTTACATTTCTGTTTTAAAGACTTCTTTGTGGGTTGAATATCAGGGGCGTCACATAAAGTACTGCGTCGAAGTGTGTTTGTGTTGAATTCCGTTACATTGTTTATTTACGTAGCGGACACTACCATTGAAAGGGGTCATGCATAGTTTATCTATCATAGCTTATCTATAGCTTAATTTAAACTGATGGATATTAAATATAGCAATTCTGTGTAACTACTCTAGGGTACAACAGCAGTTACTGGTCTGGGATTTTATCCAGAGAGCTTTTTCAGCCTTAAACCATACTTCAGCTTATGACCTCCTGCCCCAACCAAGTCGCAACACCTTATCCCCGGGGGGACACAAGTACTTATTGCTTTCTGAAATCCCAGAGAGACCCCTGAATGGCACATGTGACAACTGCTGCCAAATATTGGATATTTAATATAGGAAAATGTGTTAACAGGTTTGTCATTGATTTGTGTCAGTACCATCATGATAAAGAATAAAGAAATAAGCAAATAATGCATAAATTAAGTGAGCAAATAAAAAATATTTTATATCTTTGCTGCTTCTTGTAATGAGGGCCATGTGGAAATTTTGTAATATATTTTATGAAACAACACAGCCTCTTTCTCCAGAAATGGCAATGTGTTATTATCACCAAAGGTGTTGTTAATGCTTCTGGGATTTGTGATTTCTGTATGTACATGTTTTGTTTTGTTGTTTTTTTTTCCCCACTACAAACTGTGAAATTAAACCATTTCAGGCTAACTTTTGATATCAGATGGCGGTATCTAATGTGAGCATGGATCTGTGGACATCGGTGTCTCTTTCCACCAGAGCGTGCCTGCTATTTGTCATGATGCACATGTAACTGTGACCAGACCTGGGGGTTTGAGTAGCTGGCTCAGATCACCTGCATCTGTCACGGGTGTGTGCAGCAGGGTCCCGTTCAAAAAAGGCAGACTCCACGATCAGGCAGAGTCATGCCAGTGTGCAGATGCTACGTGGCTAATTGGGCTAAAACCACAGTGTTTCATCAGATCTGCGAATGGACACATCTGCACCTCTTTTGGGCATTTTCGTGATCCCATGAGGTCCTTAAGACATTTTGCACTCTTAGCTTCAAGACCCAAAAACCAGCAGCGTTGGTGCATGTGTGCATTCAGTGAGTCTTTACTCTAGAAAATATCCATGCTAATTATCAGGTTTCCTTTACCGCCTAGGAGGGGAAATTAACTGCATTGTCTTATATCCCCCCGTAGCCTCGATGCAGGCTGTGAATTGGGAAATGAATATTGTATTGATGTAGATATCTTTCAGCGCATTGCCTACTGGTGAACTGGCAAAAATAACTCACGATTACAGCCCACTGGTGAATGCTATGGGAGTGGGAGAGTGGGGGGGGGGGGGGGGGGGGGGGGGCCTCACCTCATCGATGTGCAGCGTCACGTGGTACCCCACCCTCAGGGTGCCGTACACCGTACCCACATGCAGCACATAGCCGCCCCGCACCTGAGTGTTCTTCACGGTGAACTCCATTTTCTGGTCAGGAAGGGGGAGGAGCTCATTACAAGCACTTTGTGTTACACGACTGCACTGTTTAACACACGCCTCTGGCAAAGTCAAAGGACGAACCTAATTGGAATCTATACACTTTACACATTCTGAGAGAGGCGCCATCTAACTGCGGAAGCACACAGGTCTCTGGCATTACACAGACACACTGACATGTAATACGTCTGTCTTAGTACTGGTGTGATATTTAAAGGGGGACTTTCCAACGCTCCATGGTGTGTTAACGACAGCCCCTCCTTACGTCCTCTGAGGAGTCGTCCTTCCTCAGCATGTAGCCCTCGTCAAATGTCTGGCCGCCCTGCTCGGCGTAGAAGCAGGTGGTGTCCAGCAGCACGCCGCACTCCTGCCCCGTCACCACCTCGTCCACAAAAGTGCGCTGGCGTCTCAGAGCGAGCACGGTGCCCACGGCTGGCTGGAATGCTGCACACACAAGCACAGCGCTCAGCGTGCTAACAGCCGGGAAATTTATCACGGTTTACCGGAGCAAGCTGACCAAGACACAGGCTAAGGGTTAAATTAGACACGGCTAACTCACTCTCAGGGACGAGGTGTCCAGAACATGGATTTTTTTTGTTTTTTGGTAAATTATCCAACACATTTCAAAACTTTGTGAACATGATCCAAAATGTTTCAGTAAATGTTGTGTCTCCTCTCATGTGAAGTCCGAGCCCACAGTTGTACCATAGTTGCCGTTCTCATCGGAGGTATAGTTGTACTTGGGGGAATCGTCAGTAGCAGGTAGGCCCTTGTTCCTCAGCTCCTCGATGGCATAGATGTCCAGCATGATGTGGTCTTCATCCCCAGAGCCCTTCCCCTGGGACCTCAGCTGTAGGTGTAGAAAGAGTGGCCGCCACTCGTAATTCCTACAGAAGCAGTTGGTAACCTCTGACCCTCCGCCTCGCAAAGCTCCACTGCACGCACATTCCCCTACTACCTCCGCCGGCTCTCACCTGAGCAGCCTTTTTCTCGTCCTCGAACCCCTCGTGATCCACGCCTAGGCCCCGCTCCTCAGCAATCAGGGCAGTGAGGTCCAGGGGGAAGCCGTAGGTGTCATACAGAAGCCATGCGGTGTCACCTGGAACAGCCACAGACACATGCACGTATAGAAATACATGTATTAGACACACATAAACAGTGTAAATACATGCATAACCACTGTCACAGGTGTGAATCCAGGATCATCTCATGCATAGTGACTGATTAAAAGCACAACATTTGAAATATATTTTTAAAAAATTATCATAATGACTAAACCATGAGAAACACAAAAACTACAAGAGTGAGATGTAAAATTTCCCAGGGTAATTTTTTTTTTTTTTTTTTATCATATTTGTTCTGGATAGAGCAGCACAGAACTTTGGACAGTTCTGATACCAAACTAGAAAAACATCTGGAAGGACAAACATCTGGTGTCTTGCTGGAGAGACCCAACCCTGCCCTTAGCCATACCTGGGATCATTGTACTATCTCCCAGACTCTGGATTTTTCTGTCAAGGATGCGTCGTCCCCTGCTGAGAGTCTTGAGGAACTGCGTTTCCTCTTCATTGATGATATCCTTCACCATGTCAGGGTCTTTCTTCAGCTCTGGGAAGGCACCGCCCTGTGGAGCCACACACAAACAGGGCAGCAATGCTGGCCAGGGAGGTCATAAAAAAAAGAGCGGAACGAGAGACTAAGAGGATGAAGGGGGGGAGGGGAAGTAGAGAGAAGGTGGAAAATGTAGAAAATGGACTGGGGGGGGGGGGGGCCTAACAATCTGTTCTTACCAGCGACTCCACCACCACATCCACCAGGGAGGCAAAGAAACCCTTCTGAGCGCCCAGTTTCTCGTGGGCGTACCTCACTGCACGCCTCAGGATCCTCCTCAGGACGTACCTGGAGGTACAGACACCTCTTAGAGCCCCACTACCTTGACACAGTGCGTACAACATGCACAAACACACGAGCCTCTTACCCTCTGCCTGTGTTGTCGGGTCGTCCACCGTCCGACAGAGCAATGGTGATCGTGCGGGCATGGTCCGCTAACACGCGGTATGCCATGTCAATCCCATCGCTGTCCTCTGCTCCCACCTTGCCTGTGTATGGCCTGGCACCTGTGCCCTGTAACCAGGGGGGCAAACAATGGGTGAGCATATACCAGCAACACAGGACTGGAGAGACAGACACACTCAAGTTACAGGTCAGGAAAAAAAAAAAATACTGTGGTGAAACAGCTCCCCCTGCTGGGGGCTGACCTGCAAGATCATTTTCCAACCGTATCATTGCCCGATAATTCAACTGAATTTCGCTGAAATTAGTGCTGTGGCGAGTGGTCGACGTAATTGATAAAATCAACGCTGAAAGTGCGATGTCAATAATTTAATTTAAAAATGCGTCAGTATAAATTACCTTTTGGATTTCTAAAACACTTCAATTCACTATAACGAATGTTTTTTCTTCAATATCCCTATGTAATTCCTTCATGCACGACGTCAGTGGTCTTTCATTCCAGTAATTAGTCAGCTCAAGTCAACGCTACAGTTTTAAAAATCATGGCGGCTGCAACTGAGTCAATTTTGAAAGACCCAAGGCTTCGAAAGTATGGGAGTACCTCAAATTATCCGAAAACAAAAAGGCAGTTTGTTCACTGTGCAAGAGTTCGATGGAGCTATGCACGAGCGCCTGAGGAGGAAACGCACCGGCACCATTCTGGGTTTAACAGAAACTTGGATTTCTTTCTGGAGTTGCACTACTGGCTTTTTAATTTTTATCTTGTTTTTATTTATTTCTATCGTGTTGGTGTTGCCAAATTAAACATACAGTTGTGTACTTTACAGTCATCCCACCTCTCCCAGAAAGTCCGGGATTCTCCCTCATCTTGACAGCAGCTCCCTGATGCCCACAAATTATATTCAATATCGGTCTCTCCTTTGCCGTCTCGCTCGCTCGTTCGTTCTCAAAAAAATCGATGCCCAGGATATTACATCAAGGAACCGCTACCAACATGTGGGAGAATCCTGGATTTTCCAGGAAAGGTGGAATGTCTGACGTTAATATGTAATCCTTTGTTTACATTTTTGTACTGCATTATACAGTGATTTTTTATTTTGACAATAAACTGACAAATGAAAGTTAATTAATCTCCCTCCAAAAATTAAATTTAGACTGACTAATCGGTAAAACAACTAATAGATTAATCGATAGAAAAACAGTCGTTAGTGGCAGCCCTAGCTGAAATACCCATCATCACAGCAATACAACACTGATTTTGTGGGAACATGTCCCTGATCGGCTCAGATAAAATTTTGACACCACTATTCTACTTTTTGCTAACCAGTTTTCACTGCTGAATTTTCTGTGATAAAACTCTGCTGCCTATTTCTGCCATATAGAACTCTTAGGTTTTATTTGTTTCATTTATGAGGTATCGTGGAGGCAGTAACAGAAGTTTTGTCAATGCTGTAGATGGTTTGAGAAAACCTGGACGCAAACACATGAGATCCTGTCTGACGCAAATAGACACAGTGCCATCTTGCCTTCTGGATGGCTTCAAAGTAAGGGACGAAGAGGTCGGTGTCGTAGTTGGACATCTTGTTCTGCAGGACGGAGACCAACCGCTCCAGACCCATCCCAGTGTCGATGCTCTTCTTGGGGAGGGGCTTCAGCTCCGTTTCTGACTCCCTGATGGGCACAATAGGATAGTAGAGTTGACCGGGAAGGGGGAGTGACACCCCAGATTTGCGAGCGTGTTTGAGTTCAACTTGACAGCTGGAACACAAACAGGTTCACCTGTTGAACTGGATGAAAACCAGGTTCCAGATCTCCAGCACGTTGGGATCGTCCATGTTGACCAGGTGGGAGGCGTCACGGCCCCCGATGCGGTCAAAGTGGATCTCGCTGCAGGGGCCACAGGGGCCTGTGTCCCCCATCTCCCAAAAGTTGTCTTTCATGCTCCCCGGCAGGATGCGGCACTCCTCCATCCTGTGGGGGGGGGGGGGGGGGGCAAGCAGAGGGGACACAGAAGACAAAGAATTAACAGCAGAATTAGGGTTTTTTCCTTTTTAAATGGTACCCATTTTTAT
>JAACJT020000086.1:19138063-19156147 GCA_009936485.2 Gymnarchus niloticus | reverse complement strand
CGTGGCCGGCCCGCCGTCCGCCCCCCCCCCCACACCCCCCCCCCCTTCCCCCCTTGTCCCCCCCAGGTATCCGCCCCCCCCCCCCCCCCCCCACACACACACACACACACACACACACACACACACACACACACACACGATCCTGCATAGGATAAGAGGTTTGGAAAATGGATAGATGTGCCAACTGTTAAATTATTATCAGTTATAACACAGAGTATTTTGCTGAAAAAGTCCCATTTTTCTATGAAGTCCAAGTTTCTTTTACATTCCAATAATATATGTCTTGGTACTTGAGGAACTGGTAGCATCATTTCTGCTGTCCCTGAATTCAATAAAAGGAAGTTCTGTGTCATCCAATGAGAACAGTAGGCTCATGGAACACCAGTCCTGGCCACTCAGTATTTCAACAATTCATAATTTACTCAGACAAGTTGGTAATGCTGTAACAGATTAGACCTGAAACAAAAAAGTGCCTGTCCACTGAGACCAGCAAGATTTTCCAGTCTGTCAGAGAACATATGGTAATCTGTGGTGTCAAAAAAGGGACTTAAATCCAGAAACACACAGACTGAGACATTACGTCAGTCAGAGGATTCATTACTTTGACAAGCACTGGTTCCATGCAGTAGTGTTTTCTATAACCAGAATGAAATATATTACAGTTATTGTGAGACAGTTGCCGGGCAACACATCTAACTAAAATTTTATCAAAAACTTGCTATATTATTAATATTTTATAAATCCTACAGAGGTATTTCATATTTAGCTAATCTGACCATATACAGCGTAGTGGTTTAACTTTGATAAGGTTACAGTGCAAATGCAGTCACTTAGTAAACTCTGTTATCAAGGATTAGATGTTTTACCACATGTTGTTCCAGTTTTTTATTTGCTGTGTACCATTTTGCCCAGCACTGACGGTAACCAGCGAAGGATGTCAATGCACAGAGCAATTACAGAAATTTTTATTTGGTCATTTCCTTGAAATTTCACTTAATTTTGGTTTATTTGTTTACTGGAACACAATTCACTGTGGCTGCTGATTCACATGCCCTATAATTGTTAAGTATGAAGTCAACAATTAAAAGAGACTGTAGTGGCTCTTCAGGTCAGTAAACAGAGAACTGAATGTACATTTTCACTTTCCTGCATTTGCAATTTGAGTGAAATGATAAATTGCTGTGAAGGATCCACTGGGTCCAAATTAGGGATTGGACTTCACTGTGCATTCACACTGGCTGAATTCCTGTCCTGGATTTATGCAGTATCCAAAAAATTTATTTTTTTTTTCACTAATATTCACCAGTATTTATGGTACATAAGTAGATGTATATAGAAGTATATACTGTATAGGAGAGAGAGGACTGGAAAATGTAGAAGGTATTATAATTTTTTGAAGAGTTTTGATTCCAGCATTTGCCAGGTGATGATGATATATAAATCCAAATCATGTTGATTTCATGAGTCAAAAATCAAACTCTTGGTGACAGCAAAACTACTGAACTGATTCAAATAATGTTCATATTACCACTTCGTAATTCTGTTCATGTTTAAACTCATTGCTCAAGCGATTCTAGAAGGAAGAATAAGGTAGTACCATTAATAAGCATATAACATGGAATTCATAGAGGCAGATTCACACAAACACAACTTTACATCACCTTATAGTAAAAGGTCAATATTCTAACAGACAGTTACATCCTCACTTGAAAACTACCACACTACATCAAAGAAAGGTGCGTAGGGCAAGCTTAACTTGTCAAGAATTTACTTTTCCTTCATCACTCACCGCAGGGTCCAAGTTTTACAAGTTTTGTTACATGGATAAAATGATTTCAGTATTGTGATGGATGAAATGGAAATCCACAGAAAAGCCATTAAACTTTTCTGCTGCAGGCAACCGCATAGCCACCCAAGTGTTTGGTTTTAGGCATCTCCAGCTGTGGGCTGATAATCCTGTGGGAGGAGGTGGTACGGAGGCCGTACAGCTTGATAAAAACTTAATATGATTTCTGCGACTTGGTAGTGTGAGAGAAAAGAGCAACTGCCCAAATGTACTGTAGATTCATTTGGCGGCAGAACTTGTGGTTCTCGAGACAAAAAGCTTTGCAGTACACTTAACGCAGCTGCGTCCTTGAGTACATTCTTCAGACGAGATTTGAGCAGAAAGAAATACTCAAACGTGGCTAAGTTGCTACATAAAAGTCTCTTAGTGTTTCCAACCTTTGTATATAAATTCCACGTACTGGTGCTAGCTACAGCAGGACCAGTTATCAGCACTGTGGCGTCCGTAGTACTCGTACCTGCCGTATCCAAAATCGATCTCTGAGGCAACTTCTTTTAATGGATTGGCACAGCAGGCTGTAAAGCAAGTGTTCATCATTCAAGAATGGTTTCATCTAAAATTTTATTGCCTGCTACACGCATGCGGGTTTTTCCAGGTGCACAGAAAATTTAATTGAAAAGAAAAAGAAAAAAAATCTAATTAAAATAACGCTTTAATATACCCTTGTTAAGCGTAACTGAATTATGGCAAAGTTTAAACAAAAGAGTGTCTTATTGACAGCCTGCTACCAGTCAGTAACATCAGCCTCTTTTGACACTATTGAGGACCTTTAAGCTGGTTAACAGCAGGTATTAAAGACATAATCAGCAAAATTCATACAGTATTCTCTAAAACATGGAACAGCTTGTTCATTTTTTTGATCATGTTGAAAGGGCTTTGCTGAAATGGCATTATTGCAAACAATATGCTTGGCAAGAACTTTAGAAGTCTCTCAAAGACTATCAACATTGGAATAAGAGTTAACCTATCTCCCTGCAGCACAGCATAATTTATCCAAGTGAGACACGAGCAAGCACCAAATGCATTTCTCTTTATCAACTGCAATCCTTGATTTGTATGTAAAGTAGGGAGGGAATGCACTCCCAGGCTGACAGACCTTGGGTCCAGTAGCTAGGAGTCGTCCGCAGCCGAGATTATTTTTCAAGGTAACCTTGGACTGACGTCTTCTCTCCGTTGGCCTCGCTAGTGCCAGCCGGCTAGGAGGGCACCATCAGCACTATATAATGAGACAGAATGATTGATCAAAGAATGTCTCATTACTGCAGCTAAAGGCCAACTAGAGACAAATTTATATCCATGTGGTGTCACATTATTATTTCTTAAAGCTGTAAACGACAAAGTATCACTGCACACTTTAGCGGAAAGAACAAAATCAGACAGGAACTTTCAATCATGAATTGATTGTCCCCGATGACAATTTTGATTTTCTCAAACTATTTAAATTATGAATTTCACAATCAGTATTTCAGTCTGACAGATTACAAATATAACGAATAAGCGGGCGAGGGGAAGGTTCCTGCTCTCAGGTCATCCTGCAGTTCATAAAAGGCCATTGCCTGTGGCCTATTGCTCATAAATCTGAAAGGAGCAGTTAAGGTTCTGTAGAATTAAATAAAAATGAGGAAATTTCCATTTGGAAAGATCTGCATAATGTTACTGAAAAAAAACTGAAGAAAAATCCTGTGGTATGAACGATGACAGAAACAATTGTTCTCGATAGAATTGCAAAGGGACCGAATGATTAATTATGGTGTCATTTATTATAAGTTTAGGTCAGCATATATATTAATACTTATTGTTTTTGAGTAATGTGAACGTAGTCCATATATCGATACTCCACAATACATGAGCCCCATGGTGCTTAAATACCTTGAAAAGGTAGAGGTCTGAATCTCGCCCAGGGTCAGGGTCAGACTAAAGGGTGCAAAATGAACCGCAACTAGTCAGTGCCAAGTCATGAACTCATACAAAGTAATTTGTCCAAGAACTTCAACAGGTCAGACTTCCCAACCAGAAGGAACCCCCCTCCCCCTTCCACCATTGCCTGCTAAGACCTGATGAACTGTACATGTGCTGATTGAAACAAAGCAGCTCTGGATGTTGGGATGACTCCTCCATAGCCCTTATTGGGCAGTCTGACAGTTTTCTAATGTTTCTTACCCTCCAGGGAACTGTCTCACCTCAATATAGGAAAGAGGACAGCCATCTGGGCTGAGATATAAATGTCTGTGTATCCATGGGGCAAACAGTGTTGTGTTAAACCATTGGCATTTAGGCTTCTGGGTGCCATGTCAGTGCCTTTCTTCCTCTGTACTGCATATACAGACATTGTGACTATTTAAGAATCCACCCAAAATTGTCTGGAAATCACTTCGGAAGCATGTGAAGGCGATCCTGGAGGTTTAACAGCAGTGTTTGAGTCATTGTCCATAGGGAGAGGTTTTATAGCGCATTAACATAGCTTGCATTGGGTGTATTTTACCTTTTAACATGTGATTTAGAGTGTGACTATTGATTTATGCAAATAACCACATACTCTTACAACTTAGAGGAGGGTGCCTTTGAGCTTTCATTACAGGAAGTCATTTTTAGTTAGTAGGAGTAGCATGGGCGGCACTTACCGAAATAGTTTTTCCTTGTTTATTGTATTTAAATTTATATCAATTTTCATTGGAGAACATTAGTATATTGCTCTATTTTTTTTTTAATAGTGAAGCCTTCAGCATAGATCAGACAAGAAGGCTTTTTATGTAAGCTCTAAATGACTGCTACCCGAAAACTATCAATAAGGTGGTCGATTTTTTTTTAAGAAATATAGTTCTTCAACTACTGCAGTGCCTGCCATCATATCACCATGAACTAAAATATTTGTAGTTCACATTTAAGTTTTGCAGAAAAAAAAAACATATTACATAAACGAAAATGGCCCTAGCATTTGAATAGGCCTACTGTTCATAATTTACATCTCTTACAGTAAACAGGATGCATAAATACCCAATGTATGGTTACTTAAATGAAAACTAATGAACACCACATATGTAATGATTATATTAGCACTAACTGTTTTTGTGAGATGAAGTCACATCTGAAAACGTCGTCAGTGATGAAGATAGACTATGAAATAACATTTTTGGTATGTTATTCAGGGGAGATAGACTTCCTCTTGTTCTTACAAAAAGATCTCATTAGCTGTAAACCTAATGGCAGGACATAGAGTATTCTTATCTTTGTGTCTAATATTTCAGCGGTAAATATTCCAGTGTAGTCAGTCTATCTTTCACAAGTTATGCTAAATTCCAGCTTTTTAAATTATTTTTTCCAGCAATGAGAAATTAATTTTGATATTTGCACACTGTTTTACAGCTTAAAAATGTGTTAGTTTGATCCATTAATAGTATAATTCCATAAAGAAGGCTGGGTGAAAGAGTAAAATTTATAATGACTTGTAGAAAACGTCCTAACAGGCATGGCTGGAAATGCGTGTTTTGCCTAAAGCAAAGTCTGACTTTTACCAGACCAAATATCCCATTACTCCACCACACCTTCAGTTAATGGTGGCCTATTTACTATACGGTAAATCTAAATTCATGTGCTTGGCAGACACCTCTAATCAAAAGTCTAGATGGAACCCATAGAGCTTACAAGTAGAATGCCAACACCAATTGTACATGGCTGTGTTTTTGAAGTATTGTAAAACTTTGTTTTAAATAAACACATTGTTAAAAATATGCTTCAGTTATATTTTAAAGGCTCTTTTTTAAAGATAGACAAGCAGCTTCCACCTGGCTTGAACCTCTATCCCAGCCGTTGTATAACTGTCCCCATATCTGTTAGCATAGAGCTGCTAATCAGTGACAGCTCAGCAGAGAACTGGACAGAGAGAGGTTTTTAGGACTGGACTGAATGTGCCTCCACTCTATCTTACAGCACGTACCGATGCGCTGTTGTGCACATTTTTTGTCAGTTACACAACCTGTCAGTCAATGAGGAACCTGTGTCCCTGTTCGAGTCCAAAAAAGAACTCAAAGAACGTTAAGTTCTTTAGGTTTTGCTGGTGACATAAAGCACAGATGCAGCATTGATTTTGAGAAATATGTCCTACATCACTTTGACAAAGAAGTCTGTTAAATGATATATCCAAGTTACCCTCTGAATTAATATCATTCTTTGGTTGTTTATAGACTGGGGGAAGGATGTGGTGCTGAGGGTTAGGAAAATGGACGTACCTTTAAATTTAGACTTTCTTTAATAACAGTCATTACCTCATTCACCCCTGAGGGGAAATTTTTAGCTTTTATGTTTTCCTGTCTTGCTTTCCAAATTGAGAGCTGAGGGTTGGTGTCCGGTGTTAGCTGGAGTCCAGGGCCCCTGGAGCAAGTGTGGTTATGGGCCCAATGGTGATATGGACACTTTTGCCGGCTTTGGGATTTGAAGCCACAACCTATTAGTAGTCAAAGTTTAGCTTGAAAGAGTTCGGCATGGAGTGCTCAGCTAACTGGCCAACAAGAGTGTATGATGAGTGTTATATCAAGTAGACCAACTGCTGCCATCAGGTTTTGGATGGTCTGCCTTATTATCATGGTACAGTATGTCCTTGTTACTCTACCGGGATCCAGAACCACATCAGCTACAGCGTTTCATCAGAGTACTAAAAAACATGGGACAAAAGTCTTTTTATATTATTTATGAAATCACAAGTACCAATGATTTGATGAATGCATTCAGAATAATCGTCATCATGGAATAGTCTTTCCAACTATGCTGCGACCATAGCTGCTTTTTTCAAAATCATTTAGTTTTAATATCACAACATTCCATATCGCAGTGCGCGGGCCGCTAGACAGTCACCTTATGTCATCAAACATGTCCGCTCATTATATCATCAAAAATGTCAGCTCTTCAATGACAGCGTAGGCAGGAAGCCAGGGACAAGTAGGGGGCAGTGGTAGCAACCCACACAACCTATTGTGTGGGGTTTCAGGAGTCATAAGGGAACTTTGGCATTACTCTGTATTGTAGTGGGAGGGATGGACCAGCTGAAAACCCACTGCTGGGTGTCTTTGTTGTAGGGTAGAAAAACTGGCAGGGGTGAGAAGGAGCTAAAAAACACAAGCGCTAAACCAGGGGAAAACTCTCCAGGCATTTTTCTCTCCCCTCATGTGGGATGGGGGTGGATCAAGGGCAGAAGGTGATGGTCCAATCCCGGGAAAGAGAGGATTACCCATTAAAAGCCCTGCATTTACTTACCTCTGCTGTGTGTCGCTGTACATTTGCTTCTTCCTGGAGGGTTTCATTTCCTATTGCATCCCTCCTAGTGTTGCACAGTCATTAATCGTTGACTTTGTCCAGCCAGTTCGGTGTACGCATTACTCTGGAGTTTTTTGCCATGCAACAGTTCTCTCATAGTGACCGCTATCCCTGTGGGATGGTGCTGAAAGAGGTCCGACGATGGTCTGTACTCACTATAGCACATAAATCGAGAATAATAAATAAATAAAAACAATTACAAATCAAGAGTCTCCTGATGCATTTCTGTTTTAAGCTTAAACAAGTTCTACTTATAGACAAGAGGAAAAAATCTTGTCTCCACCTTACTGGAACTGCTAGACTAGTAGCAGTTGCTGGATGGTGATATGGGTGAAAATATTAAAAACTTTTGTTCCTGTGTCCAGCCCTGACAATATGTTCCTCATTTACAATCTTAGTCCCCCACAGATTTTAAAAAACCCATGACCCAAGCCTTTTTTGCATCTGTGTTAAGCGCTTGTCTGCAAATACTGTATTTCATAATGCTGTGGGTTGACTCTATAATTCATTTATTTACTGAAATCACATGTGGTTAACTTCAACCTAGGTGAATAAATGTAAAATATATCCATTTATACAGAACTTTCTGGAAACGTAAGTGTGTTCCTGTTGGATAACCTTCCTGGTTGATTAGCGCGAATCAGTAAAGCCCATTAAAAAGTTCTGAATTATTATTTGTCCACTGCACCTTTATTCAATGATAATCACTCTTTTGCCATCCCTGCTGTAACTCTCCAGGCACGTTGAATGGAAGGATACAAATAATCCCGTCCTCATCCATTTTCCCAAATGATCCACTGCCACTAGGTCTTTAGTACTTGAGTCCCAGTGAGATGCGCTCTTGGCTGACGAATCACTGACATTGTGTCACTCCCTCGAGTGTCTTAAGAGCAGCGAGAAGCAATATTCAGTGTTCCTGTTCCTATCATTAAACTTGTCCCTGGCTATTATGTGTAATTGCACTTACACAATTTTATCTTTCCATTAACCTTCTGCAGTCTTCCTAAATATCCTGCCTGGCTTAGTTTTTAATTAAGCTGAATTAATCCTGGCTGGTACACCATTCCAGATGGGCAATACAACCAGCATTTTAAGGCTTGAGATAGTATCTCTGTTGGAAGTGGTGATTTATACAGGCTTCGGCGAACCAAAAAAGCTAACATCTCTACCCAGAAAATGATATATTCTCATTGGACACCACTTTCCAAGTTGTCACGCAATGATGAAACTGATAAATCCTCTGACTGGTGCACTGCAGTCGTGTGAGGTGACCTTTTGTTTTGTTTGGTCTTTAGCCAGACTTTTGGGGTGGGCTTTAAGGTCTCTTTAAAAACGTACCTTCTTAAAGGGACCTAAGGATATCTGATCCCCACTGCAACTCTTGTGCTTATCAGCAGCGTTTAGGATTAACAGGAGGTGACACAGTTCAAATCACAGATCTCTTTAGTTCCACTGTCAGTTTCTCACACTCAGTGATACTGAGTTCCACAGTAACACTGGAGGAAGTGACATTATGAACATACGTCCATCACACGTGCTGGTTATATATACACACCAGTGGCTGTCATACTCTTCATAAAAACAGAAGCGTTGTAGGATGTGATATTTAAATGCTTGTTGGACCAGATGTGTTCTCTCTCACGCACGACCTCTTTCACGCTTCCCTTTTATCAGTGACCTTGCCCTTAGTCTTATTCTTGCTTATTATTCTTCTCAGATGTGACTTTTTCTGAATCCAAGGGATGACAAATGCATAATGTCATCCATCATATCAAAGCAACATAATGTTAAACATCAAATCTCAATAGACATGCTATCTTAACCTCTGAACGTATCTTGGAGGATTTTCATCTCATTTCTTTTTGGGATCTTTCTAGAATAAAGAAAAATAGTGTAGGAAATAGTCATGTGGTCACTTTTTTTGTTGCTATATTTATGCACAATAAAAACTGGATTACAGTATGAATGTGGGGTTTATATTACTCAGGGCTTAAAGACACGAACTTATAACCTGCAGGTTGCCAGTTCTTCTCCCAGGAGCAGAACCTGTGAAGAACGGTGCATAACTTGGGTTGCTTCAATTTAAGAAAAAAAGAATTGATCAACTGTACCATTAGCTAAAGTGCTATAGGCATGTGTACTGCATCAAGCCAACTCTCGCCAAAGAATACCATACTGTGCATCGCCCCTTTAAGATTACAGTAATACCTCTTCTTTTCTACAATATAGTTCCAATCATATTAATCTAAAAATCTCAATTATTTATCCTATATATGTATATATGGTGTTTTATTAGATAAAACTGCATATACAGAAATGTGTTATACAGTATACTGTATGGGATACATGTATGTGCAGGTTTATTACTCGTTTAAGCTCTTTAGCATATAAAAAAGAAGTAATCTTTTGTACAGAAAGATGAAATGGATGCCTTTGAAAATGAATATATATTTTTTATTAACTGCATGGCTGCGGTTATGATGAGTATGGGGGCAGATCTATAGTAATACAGAGAATGAAAGTTCTATTCATAGGCCTTTCGCATTAGACACTCCAGCACCAACCTGCTGTACATATGGTTCTCACTGCTATTTTCCACTTTTGTGATGAAAAAAACGCTATTTGCATGATCCCATTACATTTGCTCAGTGTGATTCAGCCAGCCCTGCTCACATCAGTATCTGCTCTCAGCCTTTTTTGAATGTCCACCTCCCACGAATCTTCGAAACCATCCAGGCCTTTAGGCGCGAGGACTTTCCGTATCCCCCCCATGACGCAGAGTGTACAGGAGGTCAGGTGTGAGCGATGCGAAACACCACAGTTATGAGGCACACACTACCCCACGTGTCATTTTTTTTTTCCACCAAATACCCTTTGACATCTCCATCTCAACAACAATGCCACCTGGAGTTGGGTAACGAGCAATACACAGTTGTGATTTGCATGCTACCCCACCAGACACCTGATCATTTTAACTCTACGGGCTGCCGGCTTCATCGCCCGATGGAGACTCATAGTCACTCAGTCCTATCACAGCCCAGTAGGCACCCAGATTGTAGGAGACATCAATGTAACGCTGTGAGTGGTGGGACTGGAACCTATCCGATGAAACGCATGCCAGAATTAATTTTTACCTCCTTCCACAGAAGGCTACTATGCTCCAAAAGCGATCTAACGTACATCCCCATCACACGATTGTTTTACTCTGGTTCAGGGATGTTCATTCCCATTTTTAAACCAATTAATGAAAACAGACAGTTTGAAATAATGGTCTGTGCCTTGGATCCACTCTACAGATAGAATGTGAAAGCTGACTTTTGCGATGCCCCTTGCGTATCATGTTCTGCGTTACTTCAGGTAATGTGCCAGTAATAATAGGATCAGAAATGGTTTAGCTCACAGTTGCCTTCCTTGAGTGGAATTCTGCATGCCAGAATGCAGAACTATACCTTTTGACCTATAAACCTTTGGAGGCAGTAGCGTGTAAATGAACAAAAACAGTCCAAAATAATGTTCAGTGTTTTAAAATGAGTAGAAAAAGGACATTTAAGTATCCAGGGCCCACATGAAGCATCATTCTTTAATAGTGATTATCATTATAATTAAGTAACATCATAATTATTAAGCAAATTTTATTTAAATTTATTCTTAAAATAAGATAAACATGGAGCTTCAACGTAATCCAAAATTTGAGTAACCTTTATGTTCAAACAAGTTTGTCAAACTGTAAGTGAATGAGGAAACCAGGGCAAAATAAATGGGTTTCACTAATGTCTGATCCAGGCAGCGATGCTGAGAATTCATTTATCAAACTTGCTCAAAACTCGGATTTCAATTTAATCTACATGAGCAGAAGATGAATTTAAAGCTACAAAAATTAAAGCCTATCGTAAGGTCTTAGAAAATAAATCTTGATGCTTATTGTACACATTTGTAATTAATTTGTAGCCTGAATTAATTTTGCAACATTAGTAGAAAAAAACTATAATGTATCATTTCAATCCAATTATTTATATGTATACTGTACATAATTTATTTAATGAAGCCAAAAAATAATGAGAATAACTTTTAAAAATGTAATTTCACACATATATACAATACCCACATACTTGAGTAATTAATAGGATTTTTATGGTTATTCAGTACATAAATTGTAACGTTGACTACTGATATTCAACATATTTAATCTTTAAAACTAACAGATTTATAAACACTAGAAAGCTCATCTGGGTATTACTGTTCATAGGGACAGAGTGAGTAAAAAAAAAGCAGCATATTAAATCATACTCATTATTTTTGAGGTTGTGGATTAATCTTTACGAAAAGCAGCTTGTGGTTTTCATGCAAAGACCTGGATATTTTTGGAGCAGTTTGGGTCATGAACTCTACTAACACAGGGTTCCTTTTCAACTTAAACAAACTGATCTCCTTAATCACTGGACTGGGATACCATTTTTAGTTGTAGTGACTGCTTTTGAGGACAGTATGAGCAATTGGCACTGCCCTCTAAGGGTTAACATTAACACAGTGCGGTTGATAGTGTCATCTTCGTATGACCGCCTTAAAACTCCCAGCCACACTCATTAGGCAGCCAATTTCACTGTGGCTAAAAGATGATGCCCTGCGGTACTGAACATGGAAACCTCTAACGAACGTATCTGTTTGTCTGTGTTGTGCCACAAAGCAATATCGTACAATTTACTGGGCACTGGCACTGCATCCTTTCCAACAGTGGAGGACGTGCTTATATGGACATTTGACAACAAAAGACTTCCAAGGAGTTTGAGAAATTTACTTCTCTTTTTTCAAAATCTAATTCCATAAATAATTTTGCCAGGTTTATCAGTCATAATTCATGTGAGACAAGTGCTTCTGATTTGTGTTATGTGTGCATTTATGTATTTCATACCATATTATTATGCTTCTGATGCCATCATTTTCCCTGCTATTGTAATTGTGAAATTATCTCTAAATAATTGCTGGGTGATTAAAGAAAAAAAAAAGCAATAAACAATATTTTGAAAGGTGATTTGTCATAAAAGCTCATTAATTTCCTGATTCTTCACTGGAAAAAAACAAAAAAAAAACAAATGCCATCTCAGGTTAACGATGAGTATTGATTTTGGCATAGTGTCTGATCTGAGCTTTACTTCATATGGAGCTTAATTGCATTTTTCCACCTCATGTTGCTAAAATCCATCATTTCTAATTCTCTTTGTGTGACAAAATATAGCCGTTGTCACAAGAAACATTAGGTGTTGGATTTTAAGTTATGGAAAATACATTGAGTTTGGCAGTGCACCATCAATAATATTTCATTAAAAAGTAGAATAGTTTGTTAAATTTAGTTGATTAATTATATATTTATTTTACTTAAGTGCTTTCATATGTTATGCTATATAGTATTATATAGCTTAGTGATCTTCAGACATGGTTTCCCGTCTAGAACTTGTCTATTAATGTCCATGTTTGCAGTTAGCCTGAAGAGAAGTGTTAAAAAACAGACTTGGCTTGGAAGCTTAGACAATTATACATTATAGTAACTCCTTGGCTCCACAGTGTAGGATCACACGTAGGCACTAATGAACTCTTCAGTATTGCAGCTGAGTGCTTGGAAAGGCCAGACCAGTTTTGTGCTGTTTGTTTTTTTTTTGTTATTTCATATTAAGCTTAAAACGGAAACTGAACATAGCGAAAATGACGATGTTTATTTAGATTTGGTAACGTGGATGCATGTAGACCCTTGTAAACCTGCATTCTTCACTGACACATGAAGCTCACTGGGGTAGAACTGTCTGACAGCCCACATCTTTGGATAATGACCCACAGAAAACAGTTTGCTGGAACAGCTGCACACGGTTGAAACAGGTGTGCTCTGGGTAATCATGTTTGCCCACCGCTCGCCTGCTGTCAGTGGCCTCCCACCGTCAAATGATTCTACGTTCAATTTTCCAGCACCTCGCTCATCGAAATTCATCCAGCCGGTGGTGAGGTACGCCAGGCGCGTTATCATCCTCGGAAGGCAGCGAGGAGAAAGTCCTGTGCGGACCGAAGGCCCACGCAAACACTTTGTGTTTTGAGCTGATAACGGGACGGATGAATGCCGTTCAATAATTCGTCTGCTTTGTTTATTATTTTTTTTGGTGCAGCCTGTCAGCAGCAGCTAAACATCTGCCCACGGCACACATGTGCAGGGGAGCTGGACAGCTGTGAAAAGGGAGAAATAACAGCAAGAGTCTGTAAGGCCAAGATGCTCGGTTAACATATGACAAACAATGATTAATTATGTTTCAACGAGTCCGACAACAAGCGCAGTAATGGTGAACGATTAAAAGAATGCCAGAGACTAATATTTTAGCCAAATGTCTTGTCTGTAATGTCTAAACAGAGTTTCATAATAGTGGACAATCCAGCTTTGTGAATTATGCTTAGTTTCACATGCAGTGGAAGTTGTTTTTTAATTCTCTTACGATATTCAGGCAGAAATAAAAAATCCTGACAAATATAAGCCAATTTTCTAGGCCAGGGGTACCCCAATCCATCTCAGAGAGATACAGGGTATTCCGAGATTTTCTCAGTATCAGCTCACAACCGTTAGGCTGTTATTCCAAATGCAGATCAACTCACCTTGTATCATGTGTCAATCAGGTGCTAATTAAAATGTCTACTGGCCCCGATAGGCCAAAGTTGAACATCCCAGTCCCAGGGCAGCTGAATATGGTTTAAGAGATTCTTCTAAATTAGCAACTGATTTATTTCTAAAATATGCAGTTTTAAATTTACATCCAGTTAATTATTAAGCGAGGAGTATCTTAAAAATACATTTTTCAATTTTTGAAGGAACTCATTTCAGAGCTTTCACAGAGCATAAGTAAATTCAATCAAACTCCTTTCCCAAAGGTTTGCTATTTGACCTTTCTTGCAGTCAGTCTTAATAAATGATACACTTTGCATGTGTTTACTTATCCAATTAAACCATCCGATCAAAATACACTCTTAACTGATGCCTTTCACCTTTTGTGTCATTCAGTACTTATGAATTATATATATTCAAAATGCAACAGCCCTTATCATAATATCATATACCATTCGAATCAGTTTAAGAATAAGGGATGCACGTCTAAGTCCTGAGCTCAGTCCCACTGGGAATCTGCAGAAAATGCTCTACATAGAAGATGGGGAAAGCAGCTCGAGATTGCAAAGTTTTACCAAAACTAGTGTTTAAATTTAGTATAAGTACCTTCCGGTTGTGCTTCTACCAAATCTTGGTTTTCTGGAAAATAGGCAATTAACAGTGTAAATGGTGGCATTTGTGGTAATGGTACACGTTGTGTTTGTTGCAGATGACTTAACTGTAAGCTATAAATATCCAAACATATCAGTTGTTTCAATCTGAGTCGTTTTTTGGCCCAGTCAAGCAAATGTCCAATTTGAGCGATACAGTTGCAACCCCCTTTGCAAAAACACTGAGAAATTGGTATTCAATTAAGGACTTCAAAATTGCATTCCAGTATTCTGTGGACACCACAATACTTTTTAAAGGTGTCTTAAAGATGATACAGACCGATTTCACAGCCATCCTCCTTGGGAAAGAGCCCATCAACTGTGATGTCCTGAAGAAGTATCTCACTCCGGAATTTTCCTATTTTTTTAAGTCTTTTAAAATGTATTCCATCAAAAATAAGACAGTGACAAACTACAACAGCAGTGCACAAATTGTTTGAACTTGAATCTGTTGCTGCATAGATCTGTTCCTTCAATTTTACTTGGACTTTGGCTCTCCAGAAAATTATACAGATATTAAGTAGCAGTTACGATGAGGAGAGTGCCAGAATAATCCTGGGACCTTATAATGCCAGATGATTTGGTTGTATGTGTGTGGTTTAGTTTCTTGTGTGTATGTATATAACAGAAACAAGGTCCTGTAAATATTAAGGATTCCTCAAGCCTCAGACACAGGATTTGGAGGGAAATCAGGAACGCAACGTGTACCACAAGGTATGCAGCCAAAAACTACCAAGAACTTATCCTTCAAGAAAAGTACTGCGTTACCATTACAGTTCCTTTTGAGTCAATTTAACAGTAACTAGGCATTTATCTGTAGTGCGTTATCCTGTTAAAAAACATAGCACATAGAGATAGCCAGTGCTTTGCATACATAATTTGAATGCATAAATAACAATCAATGCATTATTCATGATGAATTCTGAATAATTCTGGAATCTTTTAAAGGAATACAGAGGGAAAACTTTTTTCTTTTAATTTAAATAGCCTAATATGAGCAGTTGCAAAGCTATAATTTAATTGCTCCTGATGGTTTACAATGATATATAACTGTTAATGATACATACCAGATAATAATGAGTTGTGACAGTATACACAATAGCTAACCCACAATAAACATGGTATATATATAATATTTTAACATACATTTGTGTACATTTCTTTCGTTTCTTTATACAAACCAAAAATTAGAACGTTGTTTTGTTGTGAGGGACTCCTTAATGATTCTCAGTCAGTTATTAACGATAATTGATACAAGCTTTGCTATACATAAAATCAAGCACTCATTGCGTGAAGATTGGTTACAATGTGAAGTTCAGTGTGGCAGGTGGCAGGACAACAATACTGAGCAGACGTCCCAACAGAATCATGTCAGGAGGACAAGCCGACTGCTTTGCGAGATTTCCTTTAGATCACCATATACGCCAATGTTACATTCTCTTGCCATGAATTTGACTTCACGGCTTAAAGAAATTTAAAAAATCGATTACTTCAGAACTTTTATGTTGAAATGTCACTGATTATTACTTTTATTTAAGCATACACAAACCAAAACTTGGCATTGTCTGAGACGTGCAATGTTCTCTCGTGATCATTAAATTTATTCTAGCAAATTTATTAGGGGGTTCAAGCAGAAAGTGCTGAAACCCTATTGTAATTATGCTGTTTTTTCTTTTTTTTTTATTTTTATGATTTTTACAGTTGCGAAATCTTTATTAAAACTTAAGCTGTTTTGAAAAAATTGTGACCCAAAAGTGAGCCACGATTTTAATTTGTTTCTCAAACTATTTGCCGAAAAGTTTTTCTGGTAAATTATAACTCTATCCTCCTCTACCTGGAAGGTTATATGCTCTTCTCTGGTCTTTGGTGATCCCGATAATTGGCATAAATTTATAAATCTGTGTGCTTATAGTATTCATATTCTCAGATATATCTTCTAATCGCTAGAGGCCAATAAATGTCATACATTAAATTTTGAAAAGAGATAAAGTGTAAAAAGATTTGATTTTAGATATTTGCATGAGTACATATGTTGGCAAGGTCTATACACTATATGGCATGTTGACACCCCATCTAATTAATGAGTCCAGCAGTTTCAGCCACATCCATAGCTAACAGGTAGATACAAACAAGCATACATCTATTCAATCTCCATAGGCAAACATTAGCTGTGGAATGAATCATGCTGAAGAGTTCAGTGACTTTCAAAGTGGCACTGTCACAGGATGCCATCTTTGCAAGTCATTTTGTCAAATTTCCGCCCGTCTAGAGCCCTAGTCAACTGTAAATGCTGTTATTATAAAGTGGAAGCATCTAGGAGCAGCAACAGCTCAGCCATGAACTGGCTGAACATCTAAGCTTATAGAGCCAGACAACTAAGTGCTGATGTACATAGAGCATGAAAATCATCTGTTATCAGTTGCATCACTCACCACCAAGGTCAAACTGCCACTGCAAGCAAGGTCAGCATAAGAACTGATTGTTGGAAGCTTCATGAAATGGGTTTCTGTGGCCAAAAAGCTGCACTTGAAGCTTTAGATGACAATTCTAAGAGTCGGTTGGAGTGCTGTAAAGTACACAGCCATTGGACTCTGGAGTAATAAATCACGTTTCACCATCTGGCAGTCTGATATGACAGCATGACAGTCCCCCCTCACACAAAACAAGGACTATAAAGATGTGGTTTTTCAAGGTTGGTGTGGAAGATCAGAGTGTCCTGCACAGAGCCCAGACTTCAACCCCACTGAACACTTTTGGGATGGACTGCTACTGCAAGGCCTTCTTACCGAACATCAGTGCCCGACCTCACTAATGATTTTGTGGTTGAATGGGCACATCTAATGGACAGCCTTCCCAGATAAGCAGAGGGTGTTATAGTAGGAATGGAGACCAACCCATGGTTTTGAAATGAGATGTTCAACGAGCACTTGTATATGGGTGTGATGGTCAAGTGTCCACATACCTTTGGCCATATAGTGAAAGCATTTCATATGGCAAAACATCGGTAGCATGGTGCATCAGTGGTCAGTAATATTGTCTCATATCTCCCAGTTTGAGGTTTTGAAACTTATCTCCTTTCTCTGTGTGTCGAGTTTGTAAGTTCCCCCTGTGCTGCACGAGTTCCCTGTTGGAACTCCAGCTTGGAAATCCCACAATCAAAGCCATGCAGTTAGGCAATTTGCATCTCTAAATTGCTTTTAATGTTTTAGTGTGTGCAGGCCTGGCCCTACAATGAACTGTCATCCCATCCAGGGTGTCACTTAGCCATGAGTTCCTATACTTTTAAGATGGGTTCCACATCTCCAACAACCTGACCAGGAAGAGCAGTTTGAAGATGGAAATCATGATATACTCTGACTCAAGAGTAAATTGTATCTACAGTACTGTGCAAAAGTCGTAGGCAGGCAAAGAAAATCATGGTTAAGTTACATTTATGTTGCTGTAAAACTATTACTTTATGTCTGTAAAAGTGCGTTAGTTAATATTTTCAAAACATCTCAATTCACCACCAAATTTATAGTTTCTTTCCAATGTATCCATGTATGTCTTGACCTTAACTGTGAGGCCCCATTGTTTGGTTAATCAGTACTGCGTAAAGTGAAATAACTCATGAAGTTCACTAGTTAAATGAGCCAGTGATGAAATTT
>JAACJT020000086.1:19122083-19133712 GCA_009936485.2 Gymnarchus niloticus | reverse complement strand
TCCATCCATCCATCCATCCATCCATCCATCCATCCATTTTTTAAACCGCTGAATTCTATTCGGGGTCATGGGTACCCTTCCAGCCTACTCTCTGGTACTCCAAATTTAATACTTTAACATACTGATAGTCATTAGATAAATAGGATTCCCCACAAGTCAACTTCAGATTCAAGTCTCTACAACAAAACAGGACGGTCAACTGTGTCAAAAAGCAGCACAAAGATCAATGAACAAGAACACTGTCATGTTGCCAGCATCAGCCTCTATTACTATGTCATTCACAACTCTAGTTAAAGCAGTTTCAGTGCTGGGGCTTTGACAGAAACCAGACCAGAATATTATTTGCATCCCAGTACAACTGAAGTTGGGTCATAGCAATTTTCTGTAGAATTTTAGATGGAAATGAGATGCTTGAGATGGGTCTGTAATGGTTAAGTACCTGTAGATACAGGTGCATTTTCTTAAGTATTGGTCTAATTGTTGCTGTGTTAAATTGATTGAGTACAACAGCTGAAGATTGAGGTGTATTTATTGTTCTGATTATATTGATATTTCCTGCCCCTACTTAAAAGGATTCTTTAAGTAATTAAGTGGGGACTGGATCTAATACACACACGGTAGGTTTTGTTTTAGGTATTAGAGTGTAATGAGAATAAAATAGAATTTAGGGCAAACAAAGAAATCAAGTTTGACAAATCGAGTTTGAAATTTCACTTGAAGTACAAATGATGCAATGTTTGGAAAACAGAGGACCCAGTTGCAGAAACATTAGGTTTCTTTCCAAATCTTGGTCTAAAAGACATCATAGTCCAAAACCTAGATAGCAGATAATACACAATTGTAAAAAAAGAAAAAAAAAAACATAAAGAGATCTAAACCATAATCCAACATGTCACTCATATAGTAAGTGCAACACTGAGAAAAATGCCAAGACAAAAATATGACACAAAGAACAAGAAAACTGATAGAAGAGTCAGAATTCATATAGAAGACCAAGACAGTGACAAAACAAATGCTCATTATGGTGAAAGATGCAATAAATCACAAAGAGGTGACTGAAGACAAGGTCCTATTATATATCATGGATGAAACAAGTTCATAACTCAAAGGTGTGCTCATGGTTTGGCGAGGCAGAGCCCAACTAGACTGGGACTGATTGAACAAAAGCTTGGCTGGATGGAGATATGAAAAACGACTAAAGATACCTTATATTAGGCATATTATGAGAACATGAAGTTCGTTGGAAGATATGATAATTCACAGAGAATAATTCTGAGAGAAGTCAATGGTGAGAGGACATCACGTGACAAGGTTGATGGAGTCAATCATCAACAATGAACATGCCTGAGCTGTGAACAAGCAGACAAAAGACAGTAAAAGTTCAGGAACACCTCTGTCTATTTGGTTGCCAGGAGATGACACCGACTAGACAGCTCATAATGAGCTTGTATCTCAGAAGATTTTTCTCTCTGACAAATTCAAACATAATCTCAGAAGGTTGTGATTTAAGCCGTATAAAAAGAGATTGTAAATGATTTGCACCTTCGTAGTTACAGTGGACAGGTTGACAGAATCAGCATCTCTATTCAGCAATCATATCTTGCAGCGTTGGGTTTCTGTCCAGTAACAGCGTGAGTGAGGCACTCATATCTTTTTGTCAACTTCCTCGGTATAACTCTCACAGACCTTGGGATGTGTCACCCTCATCACGATCGATGACTTAAATCTCTTAAACACCTCTCTAACTCTGTTTTGCTCAAGGTTTTCTATCATTTTTCAATTCATATAACAGATGTGATTGTTCAAATTATTACTGTCCTTAAATCTTATGTTGATAGATATCACTGTTACTGTATTTGGGAAATCGCACGTTGAAGATGCAGCATTCTTTTGGCATTTACTGTGAATCAGAGAAATGAATAGGAGCAAGGACTGAACTGAATTTGAATTTGAAATGAACTGAAGTGAATCTTTAATAAATCTAACTGACTTTGAATGTGCAAGATCGCAATAAGAGTTGTCCTGTCATACAGCTTCTCTTCCCCAAAGTCCATAATTGGAACTCATTATATTTTTGATTAACACTAAGTAACACCAGGGTCAAAGAGGAGCTATTTATTTCATTCTGCATGTGTCAGCGAATGACGCAGAGACATCACTGTGCCAGATATAAATACTGGCCCAGTTTTCCTTACTGAATTGTAGGGCTTTGGGACTTGGTATCTTTTTTCCACGCAAAAGAACTTGAGCCAGTTCTGTAGAAGGCCTGAAGCACAAGTGTCAGTTACTGTGGAAGTCTTTTAATTAAGTACATCATGCAAAAAAACGAAGTTAACTACATAATTACCATCGTACAGCAGAACCCATTATCACAGAACTGGTATATTTTCACTGAGTAATAATACGAGTATATTCTGAGCTTTGTATAGAAGCATAAATTGATTTCTTAAGTGATTATTAATCGTTTCAAGGGCACCAGGTGGAAGGAGGTAAACAAAGTTTTTATAATACAAAACACAGATATTTGTTTTTCAAATTGTGTTTCATAAAATGTATAAACCTTGTAAATGAAGTGTAAATTCATTCACACTACTACAAATAAAATTTTCAGGATGTATGCAACGTATGTTCTTGTGTTCAACGTTGTATTTATTAATAAACTAACAATTGCATTAGCCTTGATAACCTGTGTTGGCTTATTGTTAGACTTATTTTAATTGTGGTTAAATTCAACATTGTATTGATGCGATTATGCAAGGTGACTTGTCCATTTATTTTAATGGAACAAATGTGAAGCATTCTCTAAGTGACAAAACATGTTATACAGATAAGTGTAAATACCATGGCCGCTAGAGGGGGCAGTCATCTTAATCTTTTTGTTTCCTTTGGCAGAAGGGGGGACGTGTGAGGTCATTGCTGCCCATAGGTGCTGCAACAAAAATCGAATTGAGGAGCGATCCCAGACTGTAAAGTGCTCCTGTCTTCCCGGCAAAGTAGCAGGGACAACAAGGAACAAGCCTTCCTGTGTTGATGGTGAGTCTCGCTGTCCCTAAGATAAAAACAACTTCATATTCTACCTTCAATCTCTAATGGAAGAGTTCCAACATCCAGGTGCAGAAATAGCAGTTTAAATGGTTCACACCAAGGCATGACAAGCACCACAAGCTAGCCCAATAGGCAATCACGGCCTGTGCATCAGATGCCAATCCAGGGCACCAAAAATATCAAGGCAAAATCACATCCAGAAAACAAGGTCAGAAAAACAGGCAAGGAGTTTCAGACCAGCAGAGGCAGAGTAAGCCAACAGTTTAGTAATGAGCAGACTCAATAGCAAAGAGAAGGTCCATATGCCTCATTTAAGGTGCTTAAGAAACGTGCAACAGGTTTGACTTGCATGCTTGTCCGGTGGGTGTGGTCTGGCCGGGTATGGCTGCAGGAATTGCTAACTTGAGGCAAGTGTTACATTGTCTATCGTAGTCTGGTATAATCCACATTAATCATAATTGTAGCCTAGGTAAGCATATATGTAATACATACCAGCCAAATACTCAAAGAATTGGATAAAAAGAGCAGCATTTTAAAACTTTATGATCCATTCCATCCGGCTAAAGGGCACATCATTAAACAATGGTTATGCAATAATATACCTCTGCACAACTAAATGTTATGCCATAAAACACAAAATAAAAATCTTTATTATTCTATTCTGCATATACATGCAGAAAGAATGACATATTAAAGTGTATGCATTTCCCTTCTGACTTCTACAGTAAAATAAAGGGCTTTTTGCACAACAGAATGAAAAGGAAGAGAACAGTTGTGAAATTGACAGATAACGGCTAGAGAGTGAACATGAAACTCCAACTCATAAAAAATAGTGCATAATGTGAAAACATCACACAGCAGTGCTGTGTCCAGGTTAATAGTACGACAAGATAGAACGATGGTATCTTGAGGTGATTTTTGCCATTTTAGACATTCGCCATTTTTCCATAACTGTTTATTCAATGTAGGATTGCAGAAAGCCTGCAGGCAATCCCAGAAAGCACAGCACATAAGGTGGGGGACAGTAATCCATTGCAGTGCACCCTCCCACACGGTCACACTACAGGTAATATGGAGATATCAATAACAAAAGCAGATGCTTTTGGACTATATGAGTTCCCAGAGGAAATGCATGCAAAGATGAGGTAAATCTACAAATTCTTCACAGTCTGAGCAGAAACAGAACCAGAGGCCCATAGGTGTGAGACCACAGTACTCTTCACGGAGCCACCCCGTCGTTTCTAACATATGTGGACTCAAAAAGTACACATTTATTTGCATTATTTAACTATTTAGTTAAATCTGAAATTGTGCTTTTTATGTTTTCAAGTGGCAGGAATTTGCAATTGTGTGCGATAATCTCTATTGAAATATCGAGACACTATCTTAGAATTTGATTTATTAATAATATATCTCACATAGAATTGACTGAATGTCTGTTTTCTGTTCTTTACATGTCCAGTGCTCAGGAACTGCAATGAGATCAATTTGGTTTAAAGTATTTCCAAATGCCAATTGCTAGTCCTTCATTAAACTAAATCCTAACTAAGGTTTAAGGACATATTTTTTTCTGTTTATTCAGTATAGGCTTCACACACGTGTGTACTGTCGAATTAATGTAACCTCGAGATGCAGCTCTGAGAAAAGATGTGGAGACATTCTGTAATCTTTTTCTTTTGTAAAGAGAAAGAAGTGAAGGCATGTAATGGTCATGGGGAGACTGGAACCTATTCTCGAGCAACGTGGGGCACATGGCTGGGGTACACCTTGGAAGGGATTCCCTTTACCAGTTTCTAATAATTATTTGAACAAGAACTTCTCAGGTCCACTTTACAGTTTTGGATTGGCGCATACATATTCCAGACCTTCGGGGTGAGGCTCCTTCTTCATCCTGACTCCTACACCTTGGCCAAAGACATTGTTTTGACCTTTGATCTTGGAGAGGTTGTATTCATACATAGACTGTACAATTAATCGGCCAAAACTCAGGGAGATAAGACAAAATGGACTGCTCCAAGCTAATTAAAATCTTTTACATTCTCTTAGTAAATGAAGTTTTTGCACTACAGCCTGCTGTCTCTGACACTGCAATGGCCCATATAGATGAAGATCTTGGGTTGTTAGTTATTAATGTCCTGTCAGGGTGAGTAATGATTCTGGGAGGACAGTTTTGCACCCCTAGGAGAATTGATAGGTTCTGTCCTCATGACACAACCTGCCAGAAACAATGCAGAAGGTATACTTTTTTAATGCAGGTGGCTAAACTTAGAGAGGGAAAAAGAGAAAACAGAAACAGCTGGGGGAAGTTTTGTCCTTGTCAAGGTGACATTTTTAGAAATTTAGGATTGTTTTTTACATTTCATTGTGATCAGCTTCCAAGAAATATTCAAGATAACACGAAAAAATGAACAATTCAACTGCTGTTTCAAAAAATGAAAATTCATCTTAGTTCCCTCTTTACTACTTGGCATAATTATAACAATGATAATTGTCCGAGTTTGCTGTCTTTGGTGAACTTTTCATGTGGTATGTGAGTGTACTGCGTATATATCGAATATCAATTCATAAATTTGACTCGAAGAACTGTGCCCTTAGTCTGTCAGAGTAGATAACAAGCATAACAACTGAAGAGTAACAAGTCAAAACCATGAAAAACCGATGGAACAAGGGTAAAGATTTACGTGTACACTTGGGAAACAAACAGATAAAACAATATTATGCCCCTAGTAGTCGAATGATCTTCAAGTTAAAATATTTAGATTTTTGACTATGGTTTATGCAAGTGTGCAAATGCTTCAGCTAAAGTATTCAATTTTACAATAGTTTATATAAAAAAATTGAAAATCAACTTAAAGGGGGACATGAAAAATATCAACGCCTTCCACAATGGGTGTCTCAGGAAGAGCTGTCGTATCTTCTGGCCTGAGAAGATCTCTAATGAAGACCTCCAACAAGAAAACTAAGAGCCATAGTGTGGTGCTGGAGATCAAGTGCCGAAGCTTAAGATGGCTTGGCCACGTCCTCAGAATGGACCAGAACCGTATACCAAAGGTTGCCCTGAGATGGACACCACCTGGGAAGCACAAACAAGGCCAGCCTAAAACAACCTGGTGGCGAAATGTGATAAATGAGCTGAAGGAGGTGGACCTAACATGGGGTAAAGCTGAACACGTAGCCCAAGACGGGATGAGATGGAAACAAGTCGCCAATGCCTCACGCCCCTTTTGGACCCCAAAGGACTAGTAGTAGTATGACACCAAGACTTTGATCATGAAAGCCAGTGAGGTCATACTCCGCACCACCTAAATCAGGCACTATATAGTGTATCTGCACCCCCCCCATGATCCTGACCAGGATAAGTCCTTAAATAAATGGATAGATGGATGGATAATAATTTTATATAATAACTTAACATAAATTGCAGGCTTATACATCTATATTCACTTCATCTCCTGTATTATGTTGCTACCATGTTTGGCTATTCACAAATGTGAGGTTGCTAGGATACCAACATAGAGCATGAGAGAAAGTAACGTCCAAAGTCACAGATTTATTTCATCGCCTCATTCTGTATATTGTGAACTGCACAGATTTTATAGGGAATAGTGAGTGAACGATTTTGAAGACGGCCATGGTCATTGTCTGATTCCAGGCGATCATTCTTCAGCTACAGTAATAAAGACTTTAAAGTTCAGTGTTTCAGGGAGAGGAGATGGATCTCAGTGGGGAAGTCTGTACCTCCATGATGCCACTATGACACATCAAGATGGCAAGGAAGACATGTGAGAAGGAGGTACTAAAATTCTTTTTATCTGGTTACTGGTGCCCCATTTGGGACCTAAGATTCAGGCCTTCACGTACCATCAGCTGGCTCTGAGGTGATACAGCTGAGAAAGGGCTTGTTCAGCCAACAATGCTCCGGTACAACCAGGGAGGTCATGAATATCTGAACCAAGCTGAGGGAAAAGAGCAGGTGTTAAGATCTGTTGGTTCCGTGCAATTTGGGGTGTGTCCTACATTTCACTCACTTTTTCTGACTTATATTTTGTCAAAAAAAAGCTCTGATACACCCCAGTAATGTAATAACCAGTTTTCTTAGCCTGTCCACCTAGAAGCTGTCACCATCCATCAGGTTATGGCAAAATGTGAGCATGAGACAGGCAGACTGAATGTGCAAATGAGGTCTCACCACACACGTACAGAACTGCCTGTGAAACATCCTGATTGGTCGCCCTCCTTCCAATGTGCGAGTTAATGCCTTTTAACAGTAGGTCTTTCGGTGAAATGCGGCGGTAGGTCACATAGTCACGCGTATGGGTCATGTAAGCTTATGAAGAAGTAAAAATTGCAGCAGCAGGAAAAAGATTACATTGAGAAATGAAAATTGTGGGGAAAACAGGTCAGCATCATTTTCTCTTGCATTTTTGGGTTTAAAGAGGTCAAAGATATCTGAAGATACCTGTGACAGACTGGTGTGAAGACGTGCATTATTGAATAAATAAATAAGGAGAAGGGGGAAGAAAAATGGGTCACGGTGGACTGCCTTTGGGATCCTCGCTTCCACGAGGTGACCATTACGCACTAGATAATGCCAAAGCTGTAGCTTGAAAACGCTTGTGGAGAAGGACCAATTGAGGTTCCTTTTTGGGAAGAGCGTGTCTCCATCCCGCTTCTCTTAAAGAGTACTGATGATGTGAAGGTCTGAGAGACACAGACCGCCACGGGAATAAAGGAAAGCCGAACCCCTCGGCAATGGGCAGTGGCCTCATTCATTAAAAGGCAGCTGCGACTGGTAGAGCCAGAAAGCTACTTCAGAGTAATGTGGAGTCAAGTAAAATCAAACCATTCATGAAAGGAACCTGTAGTCCGTAATCAGAAGTAAAGGGAGATATTCTCCACAAGAACATTGTACAAATGGTCCGGCCATTATAATATCCATGACCTAAATGTTGTGTTTTTTCCAACTGCTAATCAATAACTATTGTAAGTTTCATGACAAAGCCCCAAGATATATATTTAACAAGCCTCTGTCCAATATTCATGAAAGAACAAAGAGAGAAAAAAAGTTTTGGTCTGGAGCAAAATCTATAAAGGACCGCTATTTTCTTAGGAAATATCCTTCTGAAAAACTTAAAAATCCTAACCTACATTACAAAGACTGGAGAAAGCTGGAAGCACATCTATTTAGTCATTTGAGCAGCGTTAAGTTCATGCTGAAACACGGAGAAATTACAAAAGAATATAGGCATTCACACTTACTGTGCAATCTGTGGGAGACTGGCTTTAAAAGGAGAATGAATTATGAGCCATTGAGACAGAACATAAACACAGGAGGAGCCTGCAGAAATGTCAGAGACTTCACCATTACTGGTCGCTGCATATTGATTGCGGCATCTGGTAAATCAACAGTCCTGTCAAGCTCAGCAAAGATTTTAAACTTAATTGCATTTTCCTTCTCATTCTGACTGGAAGCAGTCGATAGCTGGCAAAGAAAGGACTTAAAAAGCTCTCAGAATAATTGGTATCTTGTTTTGGTTTCACTGACATACAATAATAAGCTCCAGGGATCTGGGGCCAAGCAAAAACACACGTTCTCAACACAGCTTGTCTGAGACATTTCCAATGCTAATCATCACTGTGTCGTGCGGAATTGGATGTTGTGGTGTCTTGCGGTCTGTGATCTTCTCACTCTGTGTGTATTAAACATTGGGCCTGCAGAATGCAACATCTTCATCAGAGTTAGCACTGTCTTCCCAAAGCCCTGGGAGAAGCAAGCTAACACGTGTCAGGTAGAAAACGATTGGTCATGTGCTAATCTTGGGTGTGTGATTTGCTCAACAAGTAAAAACACTTTTGGAGGGAGGTGGAAGGTATCATTAGGATGTGGTCATCATACGGCGTAATTTTTTAAATTACTTTGACAAGTGTATGAATTTATATGGGCAAATAAAAATAAAATAAAAGCTCTGCCACTGGTTGATTTCAGTTTTAAACATCCACATAGATTTGGTTCCTGAGTGAATGAAATAATTAACATTGTATGATGCTTAATTAATATCTTGTGAAAATTGCTGTGCAGGACCAGTTTGGGTAGAGGCCTAGATGAAGAGGGTTTTCTGGCTATAAGACAGGCGTGATTTTGGGAAACTTTTGGAAGTAGCTTCTGTAAGACCAATCAAATGGCTATGATGTCCAAGTGTAGCAAGGAAAGTGGTCAAGTGCATAAATTTTTAACTATACCTAAAATGCACTTTTGCAAACGCAGGCGTGCCAAAGCATGCCAACGGTGATCTCACGCGCCGTGAAAGCACAAGTAGAAGATTCCATTTGTGATGCGTGCCACAGGAAGCCTGCAGATTTGTTTGCTTTCCCTAGTGAAGAATTCTGGCACCTCTAGTATGTTTAGGGTGCATTTGGCATGGTGCAGTTCCATTCAGCCTTTTAGCTAGCAAAGTGACATCATTTCCCTCCAATTGTCATGAGTCAGCCCACAATAGCATGGAGTATGAAAATAGCATCAACCATGTTATTGAGTCCCAACTGCCAGTATTTTTCACCACCATCAATAAGAGATAAAATGAACTTCCACCTAGAAGAATTGTGCCCCATAATTCCTAAACACATCATTCACATCTATGCCAAGCTGTTTTTTTTTTTTTTTTACCACTGAGCACCACCTTAAGCCATTTGATGCTAATATTTCCTTTATGTTGCCAGTTACCTGATCTTAGTTCTTAATCATAAAACAGATCATGAATGCAGGATGTTTGTCGAGTTGACAGAACTGATTTAGACACAGAGTATAGAGGTGTTCCTCAGTTTTAAACATGTATTCATATTTGTGCCATATTTATATTGGGTAACACCCATTTATCACTTCAATGGCTTGTGGAGCATGGCACACAGAAATGAAGCAGTGTGCTGTATTTATTTATCAAGGCCCGAAACAACTGAATACAATCATTATTCATACTGAATTGTTTACTAATATTTCAAAACTTCAGTTGGTTTCTTTTTTAATCTGTGCCTCTACATTTGATTTCAATGACTGATAGCTCTGTGTAGGTATTGTTTATTTCTCCTCCCATGTAATGAGGATATTTCTTTCACAGAGCTGTCGTACTAAACACGTTTCTGGGCCAGTTTAAAAAAAAAAAGAAAATGAAATATATCCTAGATTTGCTTCACTATTACACCAGAGAAAATGTCATCAGCTAAACCTTTCACTGGGCAAAGACTTGCCTGCATGCTGTTTGTGCCTCGTATGACCACATTTGACCTCTACCTCCAAAATCACAAACATCTGGTTTTCTAATGTGCTCCTCTTTCTAAAGCTTTGTTCAGTGCTTAATTGTGGAGAGTTAAAAAATGAATATACACTGCTGAACGATAAATTAAACGCCACTGTCTGAGCCATGCACTTTTCTGGGGATTCAAACCTGCAATGAAAAAGCTAATGTTTAATCACCTGCATTAGCGGTACTGGGTATACGTGTGACTGTTAAAGCTGTACTTTGCGATTTCATTCATCAGTGGTGGAAGTCCTTCAGAATGAGGAGTTGTATTTTAAAGAGGCCGGTTTTCAGCCGACAAATCCACGATGAAAAGCACACAGTGGGAGCTGAGGCTTTACATACCTAGTGGCTGGCTCAGGTCCTGGTGCTGAATTACTCTAACAGCGAGGCCTGCTGTTGAGCAAGAAAGCTAGGACAGCGTGGTGTTTCTGAAAGAGCTGATAATACAGTCTCAGCAGGGTCTATATGTAGGGCATAATTTTAAAATCATAAGTATAACAGCCTTGCACTCTAATTGCTCTCTGTCCTGCAATGGTGCCAGGTTCGGCTACTCTCAGGGTTTTTACACTAACTAAGCTGTCTCTATCATCTGATCACTCGAGAAGCTCTTGGAAAAAATGTCTACTTTAGGTCGCCGTGTTCACCATTTAGACCTGTAAATATTAGTGTGATTAGGGTATCGTCCGGATTCCTGATGAAAATCCCCACTTCTTGGAAGTTCAAATATTCTTCTGCCCAACAATGATGTTGGTGCAGAAGTGTTTTGGAATGCGCCACATTCAAACGTAAAACCAAACAACATTTAGATTTGCTCTATTAAGAGACAGCCAACGACTGGAGAGAGCTGCTATTTATTATTAGTTACCCAGAACATTTCAGAAACTATTAAAGTTTTGTAATTTAAAAAAGAAAAATGAAAAAAAAAAAAGAAAAATATGAAGAATCTATTTCAGTTTCCCCTTCCTGGTGACAGACACCTGAGGATACCTGTCTGGAAATAAATGCACTGTGCAACTAAAGAAGAGAGCAATTAAGAACAACCTGGCATTAATATTCATTGTTTGTCACCTTAGACCTTTGAAATCTACCTTTAAGTCTACAGAACTTTAAGCAGCACTCTTGTGTCTCCTGTCACTTTCGGAAATGTTTGTGACAAGACGTTTTACTGACATCTACAGTATTTTGAATGGAGAATAACATCAAGCAGTACAATTCTCACACAGAAATCAGCTGTGAAAGAAGCACCTTAAGTCTATTTAAAGCTACCCCCGCATCTCACAGCTTAATAC
>JAACJT020000086.1:19107815-19121983 GCA_009936485.2 Gymnarchus niloticus | reverse complement strand
TTCTCACACAGAAATCAGCTGTGAAAGAAGCACCTTAAGTCTATTTAAAGCTACCCCCGCATCTCACAGCTTAATACATATTGCTTCAGACAAGCTGCTCGTATTCAGGCCACAGCCAGAGAGACTCTAGGCGCTTTGGTTTTTTGGGGTAAATATAAGTTTGGAAAGCATTAAGAAGCTGACCACTACCTGCTGTCCCATGCTCGTTCAGCTCCGGAAGAACTTTTGAAAGCGCAAATGGGATGAGATAACTCTAAGTGTGTTTTTATTCAGAAGGTGGTATGTGTTTGTGTGGAGGGGGCAACTATGTCTGTTTGTATAGTCTGAAAGCTTCCCTCTTCTTTTCTGCAGCTCTGTGAGACACTCTCTCTTCGCTAACCCCCCACCCCCCACATACTAGTGTCAGGATGTTAGTCTGCTCACACGACAAGCTGTCTACTATGGTATTCTACCTTTATCCAGTGAATTTATTCAAATCCTCCATCTGTCACACATACACGCTTATTTAGTCCCCCTAAGACTCAAATTCACCGTGCCTTTTTAAAGTAAATTGTAGTTCCTTATACACGTCACAACTTACAGCAGTTACAATAACAAATCCACAAACACACTGTGTATATTTGCTTATCTTTGAATACACAAGCAAGTGTAGATGAACCAGCAGACGCTCATGCCCTCAAAATCATATCTGCACCTGCGTGCACATGAGTGCAGGTCCACATCCACCAATTTTGATTTGTTTTCCCTTCATCAGGAGGAGGAATAAAACGGGAAGAGAACTGAGGTGGGACCTGTCTGGGTGTGTTTATATAATTCCCAAATCCAGTATCAGCCAAATGGCTGAAATCTCCTTTTTTCTTGAATTAAAATGAATTGCAGTGCTTTTATGATACCTTTTCATCACTAGTGTGAGAGACTTGGTGGGGGGGGGGGGGGGCAGGGGGTAGTATTATGGATAAATTTAACTGAGAGCTGAAAGTAGCATCTGAAAGTACATTACCCTTGTCCTTTTTTGCACTTAGCCCAACACCACGAAGTTATGAGAACTGATCATCTGAGAAGACATTACCTGGCTGGCAACTATTCAGTATCTAACCTTCTCAAAAGCAGTTACATCACCGTGTGGCTTTATAATCTCTCTGTCCTTGCCGGCTAGTGGACCATTGTGTAAGTCTCCTTTTTTCAGGCGCTGCAAATCAGCGCCCATTTCCAGGAGAGACTTTGGCTGTCTGCTCAATACACAGAATGTGTTGCCAGTGATCATGAGCTGACAAAAGACATGTTAAACCATCGTATGGCTCTCACTGAGAAATAGCCCCATTGCCAGCCTTAGTGGTGCAGCTACCTAAATGCTGGATGATTTCACAAGAACTAAAGTGATAGTTTTCAGAAGCTGTTGTGCTGATTTTTAAATGAACTTCTGCAACACAAACAACACATACCCACTGGCACAGACCTATATACAGTATATATATATACACACACAGATGCATAAATTATTATGTAATTTCACAAACAGCTAAGCTGGTACAGTTGCAAGCATAAACTACACTGAACAATACTGGCCCTACAACATGACTACTCCCTTGCCGGTAATTATGAAGCAAAAAAAAAAAGAAAACAGAACATTCAGTGCTCACTGGGTAATCACTTAAGCAACATAAGAGTCATTAAGCACCAGACAAATGTGTTAATAGTCAGTTCTACTGTAGGTCATGGATCGGTCAGTTTAATGAGGCTCAGGATTTGAAAAATTATCCAAACATGACATGTCAACAAAGTTTCTGAACAAATCAAAATAAATTGCTTTTATCAGGGCGACCTGTTTGGTTCACAGGAATTAATGTTTGCATAACAAGCACAACGGTATATTTGTCGGTTCGTTTCTTTCTTGTAATGTGATTTCTTGTGATAATGGCAGCTTAGGCAACGGTAGAATGATGTTGGCCTGCTGTCCACATAGACATGTTGACTGTGATGGCCCTGGACTTGTGCTTCCACAGCGTCCATCGTGATTGGGAAGTGGTGGTGTGAGATGGAGCCCTGTCTGGAGGGAGAGGAATGCAAGACCCTCCCAGACAACTCTGGATGGATGTGCTCATCTGGCAATAAGATCAAGACCACCAGGGTAAGCCGTTGACCACCATCGACGTGCAACAAAGTAGCTTTTCAAAATGTACACATGCAGAGATGTGCATTAACAGAACAGACAAACCCACACATAGTTACAAGGAGTTGTCCATTTATTGTAGATCTGTTGAATGAATAATTCCTAGGACCACATACATTATCAATGTATATGAATGACAGAAAGCATTAAAAGTTGATGGGGAGCAAGGATCTAAAGATCTAATCTTCTTCATCTTACAACCCAACTTTGATGTCACCATGGAGAACATTGCAGAAACAAGGGCTTTGTTGGAAAACTAACCTATCACAGAGACACTGGAGAATACAACCAACAACGTGCACACTGGTTTCCTAAGGAATTCTGGTATCATTTTATACACAGTCTGTAACAGGGACTGTCCTTAATCCTCATCAATTTCACTGATGGACATAGACACATGCTGACATGTAAACAAGGGGCTGAGAAAAAAGCGTTGATGTTTCAAAAGTATTGTCCCCCCCCCCCTTACCCCGGTTGTGTGATCTTCCAAGTCCAGCTAGAGAGACAAGAAGTTGAAAGGATGTGACCATTTTTCAGCTTACCAAGGTAAGAAATACCATCTGATTTTTGCTTCATCATGACTCTTCCCCGCTAATTGTCCACAGCAATGCTAAGCCTTTAGAAATTCATTAGTAGGTCATTTGTAGATGTTAATATCCTGATATGACAAAAATGAAGAAAAACAATTCTGACACATTATTTTGTTGTGAATAGTTTATAAATCAATTTGTTTTTACCATTTGATTTTTTTTGTTTCTATTTTTTTAAGTAGCTATAAACCAGAAACAAACACATGAACAAAAATAGCCTTGACATCAACTCCCATTAAATTCTATGTAAGGTTCTAGCTACTGGGTTTGTGTATAACGTGTTTTGGTGACTTCCCTTACAGAACACTCAGCCATATGCGTCCTTTTAGCTGTGAACCTGACGTGTGTAAATACTGCCAGCAAGGAACACAGCACCTGCCGAGGTGGGTTTGATCTTTTGACCAGTTTATATACTCACACACTGCTCCATTTAACAGAAAATTTTGGATGTGGCTCCTTTAAACACATTTGCTCACAAACCCAGATCCCCAGTCATACAGGGGGCTGCAACATGCGTTCATCACTGTGCAGACGAGTGTAATTAGATGTGACCCAAGCAATACTTAATATGTCATCTCTTGTAATTACTCACAAAGTACTCTCCACGTGGTGCATGCTCTCCACATGAGCCCTCTTACACAATACTGATACTGAAGGGTTGCTTTAGTAAAATTAGGTTTCAAAAGGGTTGATAATTCGGCATATTCAGAGAGACCTGTCCAACTCTGTACAGCTGTTAAGGTATCAGTTTATTAAAGAACCTGCCCCTCTGCCGACCACTGTAAGATTGTCTGGTAGAAATGGGCCTTGAATTTTATGAAGGGAATACAAACTTTTCATATGGCAACAAAATCCACTCCATTAACATGCTTATCAACAGCTGGTTGATGTACAAGAGCAATGACTTTGCTCTGACAATAGAAATGTGTCATCTAATTAATATTATATTCCATCACAAAACAGAATATAGCAATGCTGTGGAATCTGTTTTCTACCCTTGATATGAGGCATCAAAATAGTCAGTGGTCAAATATTTAACAATACTCTTTTCAGATTCCAAATTATTCCCCATGATCCACACTCTCATAAGATGCCCCTATTCCCTGGGGTCCATAGATTCCCATTTTGGAAGCTCTGCAGTAAAGCCAAGATCTTTCAGTCCCGGTCCTGACAATCAAAGGCCTATGCCAGGCATTTACTTTTACCATATGGGAGTTTATTAATTAGCTTTGATGGAGTTGTTGACTGAAGTAATGGTGCTAAATCATCTCTATAACCAGAATTGCTGGATAAAGAAAATTTTCAAATTACAAATACATTGTTATACAGTATCTGTTATTGGGCTCGAGGAATGACGTTATTTTCACACCGGCACCAGTGCTCCGGTGCTCCATGTCCCTGGTGTTCTGACCGGGGTTTCATATGTGCAGTCATGTGTCATTCCCTCATTTCCCTATTAAGTTTAACTGCCCTTGCCCTGATTGCCCTGATGTGTCCCACCTGATCCTTTGTTAATTAAGTATGTCCTTTTCACCTCGGAGTTTGCCATGCATTTTCACATGTTACAGCTAGTATTGGTCTCTGGTCCTGGTTCCTTTGTCTTGTCTCTTTGTATCCCATTCTGTGTACCCCTGCTATTGCCCTGTTTCCTTGGTGTTCCTTATCCCTGTTGTCCGTTGCGTTCAAGGCAGAACCCAGTGGTTGTGTTTGGTCCTTTGGTTATTAGAGCCCAGTTAATTGCACTTGTGTCCTTGCCTCACTTGTTGTGTAACCTGGCACCCCACGTCCAGTGACAACCATGACAGTTATGATGGAAAATTCAAATGAGTTTTTTCAGTTCAGTATTTATTGCTTTTTTTAATCTCACAGATCAATGAGGAAATTGATTTTAGTAAGCCATCTGTAAAAACGTTCTAAATATATCACACAGAGAGGTATTCCTCAAATTACACAAAGTTTGTGAGACACAACTGAATAATTAAATTTAGCCCTCATCAAAACAGTTCAGCTTGTGTGATTCCAGCCTCAGCTCATTTGGGGTGAATCATGTGACTCGTAAACTTCTGCATAAGAGTGACAGTTTAAGCTACAGGAAACCCAGGCTCCTTGTCTCTCTCTGCCTTTGTGCCTTTCAGAAATGGATTTCCATTCCAGGCTCACCAAACATGGAAAATTGGAGGGGCTGGACACCCCAAACACACACACACACACAGACAAACACACACAAGTTTGTATTTCTGACCTTGTGGGGACCTTCCATTCATTTCTATGGGCCTAACCCAATCTTATACATGTCAACCCTTACCCAGCCCTAACCTTAACCATAAGTAACTCAACAAAATATAAGACTTGGCTTTTTTTGGATTTTTGATTGCATTCACAGATTTTTATAAAATTGAATTTTCCCTTACGAGGACATGACAAATGTCCCCACAAGGTAAGAGTGTCAGGTTTTTATTACCTCCGGGGGACATTTCTTCCCCACAATGTAATATAAACATGGTACACACACACACACACACACACACACACACACAGCATAGGTGTTCTCTCTTCTTTAGTTTTATAGATCGATTTACTGCAACATACAGTACACTTACTTTTTACTGACATATTATTTTGTGTATTTTAAGATTAGAACCTAATATACATAAAGGAAAATGCCGACATATAAAAAATGATAAAGATGAATATTTTGTATATTTAATCAGGCTACCACCTGGGACGATATTAGACCAACCAACCTTTATTTGCTGGATTCCAGTTACAGTAAAGACACACATCAAAGACAGCCTGTAGACAGTGGCCTGCATAGCACAAGTTGCACATCTGATGTTTGAAAAACATAAGGTGCCTCATAAATTCCCAATAAGTTTAAGAACACATTGTAATCCAAACCATCTGCTATTCATTTTCAGAGCAAAATAATTGCTGACAGGCTAAGGGGTAATAAAATATACATTCTTACAAATCATGAGGGAAAAAAAAAATCAATCTAAAGTGAAGAAAGAATAAGTCAAAATGAAAATATTGCCTGAATTCAATACTGAATTTCTAATTTCCCCAACCTTGACACCTCTTTTGGGTGTATATACTGTAAACATGCTTAGGAATACATACATTATATATAAAGGATATGATATTGTAAATATTTCATAGACCTGTATAATGTTTCTTTCGCCTGTAATATTTCTGAAAATAGCTTAAATATCAATCACTTTAAAGTAAACTGTAAATTTGGACGGATGGATGCATGGATGGATGGATATTAATTTAAACCTTGTTTCATAATGCAATAGAATTTAAATTACACATACATTATATCAAATATAAAATCTAGAAACTAAAGTAATGAGAAAAAAAATCACTTGTCAACAGTTCTGTCTCAGTAGATTTTAAACTGTCAATGCATTCGCTTTCTTTAATCGAATACACAACATGGGGTCAAGGCAAATCTCTAGCCTTCCCAGGAAGCACAGAACAAACTTGATACACAAAGAGCCTCAGGCAGGAATGGTCCATATAACCCTGCAGGTGTCAGGTTACAGTGCTACTCACTGAGCAACTGTATTGAACCTTCAATGACCGTTAGATCTTTTTCCATGTTTCAGCCCAAGCATAGTTCATAACTGTACACTAACTCAGCTTTCATCTTAAAATAGTCCCTACAGCAACCATGTCCCTCAACAGAATTTTTGCCTTACTCTTTGTGATGCCTGTTGAGTCTGGTGTGAAATGTAGAGTCTAGATAAAATTTCGTAGATTATTATCTTGAAAAACAACACAATGAAAGAAATAATAATGATGATGATAAGGAAGGGTATCTAAACCAGAACCTTTATCCTCAATCCTCAAACCTTTATCCTGTTCACAAAATCATCGCAGACCCCTCTCATCCAAGCCACAAGTTTTTTGAACTCCTTCCATCTGCCAGGCATTATAGATAATATATAATCAGGCTGGGCTTGCATATTATATATATATATTTACATTCTTTGTCTTGTGTTTTTATCTCAGATGTGTAATTAACGGTTGTGTGTATGTGATTTTGTAACTTGGAGAGTCATCAAAACCGGAGTCAAATTTCGCATACGTGTGCATACTTGGCCAATAAATCTGTTTCTGATCGCAACAGAACCTGTATGGTTCTTTAAAATCTCTTGCTCAAATCCAGCCATGTCACCCCAACCAGTCCACAGTTTCACAATAAGATTTTTTGGTTCCTCTTACTGTGACTCTGCACAATTACGCCATTTCATTAAACAAATGCACACTATGCGTTTAACAAATTCTCATCAAAGCATGCTCAGGACATGAATGATGTTTGAAGTTTAGCAGTTTCCAGATCTTTGTCAGGGTCTGGAAGGTTGCAGGTTTGAATTCTCTAAGGCCACAAGTGTAATCATATCACGGTTGTGCCCTAGAGCAAAGCCCTTAACCCTAATTGCTCCAGGAGTTCTAAATGCTAGCCGATCCCCAGCAAGAAAGTAAATAGATATAAATAAGCCACGGGTGATTCATTGATACAGGTACAGCATGTCTGTAAATTTAGCCTGCTACCAGACAAAAAACTGACATTTCAAGCAAACCACAGTATTTCCAGTTATTATCTATTATTTTCCCACTACCAAGCTTAAGATCACTTAGGAGACTGGGTTCTTTCAGAGCCTGCGAATGAGAATACAACTGTCAGAAATTAACATAATAAATTTTATGAATAATGAAGAGTCCTGGAGGAATGGCTTACAGCACATATCAGTGCCATATATAGCTTTCATAAAATTACGTCAGTTTTCATACTAAAAATGAAATATATATATATATTCTTAACAAATAGTCTTTCATTGACAAACAGAACTGGTATACTTAAAATTTTAAGATCATTTTCAAAAGATGATCCTCGGTATGGCAACCAGATCCACAAGACACAAAGATTGGGTATTTTATTTGGCACCCACACAGCATGAATAAGTAGACAAAAAAAACAACACACCACCCCTGAGGACTAGGATATCCTTACTGTCTCACCCTCTCACAGACAGAGCAAACTTACTTTATATATTTATAAATTGATTACATGTAACTAGTGGGGTATTACTCTGAAAACATTCCTGCCCCACATCTATCTATCTGATGACTGACTGACAGACAGATGGACGGACGGACGGTTCAATTTCTATGCATGCTTCAATATTTTTTTTTTTTAATTCTGGCTATAAAAAAAGAAAATAGGTGTTCTCAACACTTCAAATAAGGCAAGAAGCAGCCTGATTTGTTGGAGGGCTGGGTTTGGCTCACAGCTGAAGCAAAGACTCAGACATCAACCAATAGGACAAATGAAGATTCAAAAACTGTGTTGAGTGGGAGTATCCCCCATGACCCATCAATGGCAGGCGATACTCACACATACAACAGGTTTTGAAGCCTCATTTAGCATCAGCATTGATTGGTTACTTCAGGATACTCCCACCCACAACAAGTTTTCAATCTTCATTTGTCCAATTGCTATTGGCCAGTACAGGCAAGGGAAAAAAAAATGGGTACCACAAAGTAGGGATGAGCACATATTTCTGAAAATATGAACAACTGATCAAAATATTAAAAATATAACATGCAAAACAATTTCCATTCGGGTACATCTACTACATAGTGAACTGACTGGGTTTCAAACACTACAGTGACTCATATCACCTAGACACAGGTAAGGAGATAAAAAGACACATGAACATTGAGATAGGGCTCATTCTTGACTTTGTACCATATCTATCCTGCCTCTGGGTATCTGAAAACAGTTTTCATTTCTCAAAATAGATTTTGAAATTTGTTATATATTTTGAAGTACAAGAGAATGCTATCCAGCACAAATTTTCTTCAAATTACATGAGTGAAAATAGAGTGAACATTAAACATAAAAAGACCTGTGCAATGCATTAAATCTGATTTTAGTATTTGTTACATTGACAGCAAACATTCTGAACAATTTTATTGCATTTTCATTACATTTGTACTAAAATATCAAAGCAGTAATAGCTTTGAAAAAATATTATAATAATGAAAACATCTGTAATCATTTGACAATAAATATGGTGCAGTCAATAAGACTGCATAATTACTTTCATGGTTTTATGAATTTGTTTTAATTTTATATTTTGTGCCAGCACATTATCTGCAAAACTTGTTTTCAGTCAAAATGGACACAAAATAAGGCTACTAATCTAGGTAATGTTACAGCCTGTAGATTCATTGTAAACAGTCGTGTCATTGATGGGAACAGAGAAATCAGAAATAAAGGCAGAGCAGAAAAATGTTTTTATTTGTTGGTTTGAATTTATTCATTCATCAGAAATTGTTTTGTAGCTTTCTTATATTTCAGTCGGCCACATTACCTAGTTATTATGAGTTAAATAATTTCAGTTTTCAGTACAATCCAACTAAACAGGGTAAGCTGTACATGGCGGCATGTAATTTAAGGTGTATATATCACTGTTCCTGTACACATTCTACACATGTACATTAGAGTCTAACCATAACACAAACTTCTGGATTCCATGTTGTATACATTCATTGTTCCTTTGTTTTTGTTATAGATTAATCAATGGACCTAACAAAGACATCTTTCAACGGCATATGGAAAAGATCCATCGCTGACAAGGGCTACATATCATAGGCTGTTGCAGGAGGTCATCATTAAAGGACAGCACTGATTGAAGGAGAAAAAAACCCAGCTTGCCTGAGGCAATGTTCCGCCAAGGATTTTCCACCCAGACTAACAATTTTTGATCAACAGCTCTATGCCGGGTGTGATTTCATCCTCTGTATCATCCATGTCAACAAAGCAAACAGTATTCAGTGGTATGAATGTACAATGAAACGATACTTTCTCTTATTTAATAAATAAAGCATCAGAATTTCAAAGCTTTAATGTAAGTACAATGAAAGTGGATCTGTTGTGCTGTCTCCAGAGGGACTTCTGTTGGATCTCAGCCTCTGCTGTCCCTCAATTCGCTGTCCTTGGGAGAGTGGCCAACACTCCTTGCACATAAGACTGTCGGGGTATTGGTCACAGTATAGGCCTTTCTTGAGGCAGGATCCCTTGCACTGTGCCTGATGGGAACCAGTGGAACCATGGATCTATTTGTTGCTCGGTCAATGTCCATGAGGACGACACTCATGTAATGTTCTTTGTTGGCATGCTTTGTACAGTTCAAGAAGCTCCTTTAGTGCCCGGAGATACTATAGATACATCAGTGGATTTGATACCTGTGTACAGCAATGAGCTTGACTAGAAACTTCAGCAGCATCCATCCTGAGGACTATTGACTAGATTCCCAGTCCATGGACGTGTGGCGCATGATCAAAGACCAGAATGCCATTGTTTTTTTTTTCTACTTGACTGTTTGTTTTCCTCATCTGGCCTGAGAAAAACCAGCGTTGGGTCAGGATCAGAATGTTTTAGTTTTGTTTGACATGACTTTCATTGGAACTTAAACTGATATCATCTAGCATGAACAGGGAAACACAGATGACGTGAAAGGAGATTTTAAATCAATGCCAATATTAGCTATCTTTTCCCTGTTGTTAGACACTAACCCGCTTTACAAATTAATTTAAAAAAACAGCTACTTCAGCAGTGTCTTTTGCCAAAATTTACAATGCTTCATGTTTTGTGAACATATTACCTACAATTTGTTTACATGTACTAATTATATTACCTTCACTTAGGATACTTATGAAAAATCTCTTCCATCCTGTCGTCTCGTTAACTTCAGACACATTTTAAATTTTAAGATTCCCAGAAACTGAATTACAATTTGTATCTTCCAACACAATAGACTCATTTGAACTACTGCAATCCTTAAAAAAGAAGTCTGAAAATTTTTAGTTCTAAGTTGTCCAGTAATGCAAAGTGTACCATTAACATTCAAATTAAATATATTACGTTGAAATTTGGCCTGCAGTTGTTTCTGAATTTAACGGCACAATAATTTTCTAGGAAAAAAAAAAAAACATCAACAATGATCCTTATGGGGATTCATGATTTGAATATGATGACATTATGATAGTGAGTACCATACTCACACTTATTTACAGTAGCTTGATGTGTTCAGTTTACACTGTGTGTAAATGGTGGTATCGCATATTTTTACAGATTCTAGAAAATGTTAAAGTGCAGTTTCACAGCTTGCCATACAATGCTTGCTCTAGGAATCAGTATGGGTGTGTATCACATAACACCTATTTATTTAAACACTTTGTTAGACTGACAAATAACTGGGAACATATGAAGGTGAATTTTAAATGCTAACACAATGACATGGATGGTTCATAAACTCATTTTCTGCAGTGTTCAAATGTAAACTGGAAGATGTCTTACAGAGGTTCGAGTTCTTTATTCAGTGTGTGCAATGCTATCGATTGAAGACATACAGCAAAAGAAAATATAAGTTGGGTGGATTACTTCATTGATTATTGTTAAACAGACACTACCATCTCTGGATTCCTTTTTGGACGTAACTGTATTTAGGTAGAATATTTATTCTGCAAATGACGCCACTGATAACTCGCCCAAATGATTCCATCTAATTTACGGTTTTCTGGGATTGACGGTGTTGTTTCGTTTCAGTGTAAATTTAATTGTGTTGGCATCTTCATGGATAAAGCTGAGTGAAAAGGCACATGTCATAATAAATCATGGGGAGATCACCCCTGCTGTTCATTCAGATTAAAATGAAGCACAGATGATGAGGTACATTGAAAAGAAAATAACCTTGGCTGTTACTGACTTGTAATTGTATGTCTTTGCAAGGTGAAAGAATGATCCTCTTTTCAGCATTATCCCCTCGAAGCCCAGCAACGCACCAGCAGTGGGGAAGCAGTGCTATTTTGAGAGAGGACTACCTAAGCGGCAGACTATCTGTCAGTCCCAAAGGGCAGATGTCAAGGGACTAGACGGTCCCCTGTGCCTCTTAGCACAGCAGTGGTGAGGACAGCATATCACTATCGGCCTTCTGCTGGCGGATGTATTTGCAGGATGAGTTTTCAAATCACACTCTTAGTCAGCTGGGCTGGGTTTAACACAAAATGCCCTTTTAAATAATCGCAGAAATGACCATGTATGGGCAGCACAACACTACACAGCACAGCGATCTGACATTAATTATTCATGAGTAAGCTGGGCACTAAACTGAACATGACAAGTAGACAGCTAATCAAAGCAGCACAAGCGTTAAGACCTTTTTTCCCCCACTGAGCCCACCTTATGGTAATATCAGCACCGGGGCCGTCAACAGCCCAGGTACACTGACCAGCTGAATAATGCAAAACGTGTCATGGGCTGGAACTTTCAGTGTGTTCAGTGTGACAGTAAATTCTGGTCGAGATCTGAAACCCGAAGAAACTCTGTCAGCACTGACTCTGTCTGCCCCCCGCCCTAGTATTAAAATGGATAAAAATTAGCAAGTTAAAAAGAGGCCTGTTGGACAGTCACTTATTTTTTAGTTTTTGGAAAAAACGTAATGTCCTTTTTGACAAGCTTTATGCAGCGATAATTAAAAAATGGAAAGTGATTAATCCACCCGCCCTGCTAGAGTTTTGTGTCGCCAATGTCAGCCTCTTGCCAATCAGATCACTAAAGAACCAAGTACACGAATTATGTCATCATCCAATTATAAAGACACTCTGAGGCAGCTGTGAATTGGTATGAAAGGTGAAGTAAATTGATAGCTCTTGACAGGATCATAATTATAACCGCAATCTCAGTTTAGAAAATTTTATATTTTTCCCTGTGTGATCAATACTAACTTTTTAGACTGTAAAATAGTACAATGTAAATCTTTCCACCCTTTTTTAGACCAATGATAATACCCTACACAGCATCTTGAGAAGTCTTTTCATACAAGACCACAACTACTCAATCCTACGAGATTGTACAATTCCCCTTTCTATCCCTGTTTAACTGAAGATTCAACAAAATTATGGACAATTTTTGCAAGGAAAAACCTGAATTTTCCTGAATTTAGCCGCCAAACATATATTATAGTTAGCTGACCTGAAAATGATCTTCTTCGTCATTGGTATAACCAAGAATCCCTGTTGATAAAACCACTTTATTGTAACTTTGATCAAGTATATTTTTCTTTCACTTCTTCCTTTTAAGTGAATAGTGTTTAAAGAAGTACCGGTGTTTTCTAACATTGGGGACCTGCCTCTGGAGCCTGATCTAAATTACTTCTCTTTTGTCGGCGCTAAACCAAGCAACGCATTTTGAATGCACCTGATTAGAACTGCAAGGCAGGAAACAGAGTCATGCTATTAAAACTGCAGTGGGATAGCACAGCAGTCAATACTTAACAAGCATTCACAATCCATTAGCAAAAGGTAACTCCTACCAAGAAAGAGAAAGAAACACGATGCGTGGCCTTGTTATAAAACGCACGAGTGACGCCGAAAAACTCTCTGAAAGGTCAGTTGCCATTCCTGTATTTCTATTCAGCCTTAAGGAGCAGAAGGTGGCGGCACTGAAAATACATACGGTCTGTGTAATGACAGCTAATGTGTTTCCTTTTTTTTCTTCTATTTTATGGACTTGGCTTTACATCGATCGCAGGTCTTTTCATCTGAACAGTGCACATAAAAATGTTTCCAAAGGCCAGCGTTTCAGACATGTGTCGAAAATGAGACAGCGGGTGATTGGGCTCAATTGTCAGGATAAATACACGTGTGCTCAGAAGTACTGGTACTCTTTTCAAGGGAGAATCACAATATTCCGTGAAATTTGAAATGGATAAATGTAATTGGTATCCACCATTCTTTATTCCATACTCCATAAAGCAGACACTTTGCTTTTGATTTCTGACTCGTTCTGACATTATGCACTGTTGTAACTTTAAAGGAACAACGCAGGCAAAAATGACATACTGCACCATTTACTTTCTTCTCCAGAAGGACTGTTATTCAAAAACTTGCAGTAAACACTATATGACTGCCCCAACTGACCGGCAGGAGTTATAGAAACACACAAAGGTTCCGGGGGTAAATTAGTTCCCATCTACACAAAATTATTGGGACCCATCAGCAAATATTTTGTAGCATACACTTTTGAGGCAATAACTGCAATCAAATACTTTCTGTAGCTGTGAATGAGATGTCTGCACTCCTCAAATGGCAATTTGGCCCACTCTTTTTGTGCAAACAGGTCTCTTAGGATTGATGGATTCCTTCTGCCAACTGTGTGTTTTTGCTCTTTCTAAGGATGTTCAGTTGGATTCTGATCAGGACTCATATCAGGCCACATTAGAACAGTCCAGTGTTTTCTCTTCTGCCATTCTTATTTGCTCTTAAACATATGTTTTGGGTCGTTATCCTGCTGGAGGGCACCTGACGTACGACTGAGACAGAGCTTTCTAACA
>JAACJT020000086.1:19054470-19107715 GCA_009936485.2 Gymnarchus niloticus | reverse complement strand
AAATACACAAAACAACATTCCGAACGGGAGAGCACCGAGCCGCTGCAACTGTGTGCGCCGCCATCTTGAACCGGAAGTCACCGGAAACCCTATGTGCTACAAGTGAACCGTTTAGTTTACTTTTCTACAGTTGTGCACAAAATGAAAGTATTTAACTATATATATGTATAACCTACAATGGACTGATGTCCCATTCGGGGTGTCTCCTGCCTCATTTCATTACCTTATCCCTGTCCAGGAATATGGATAGATGAATAATAATCAATGGACTGGTTATTTCCATGTGAAACCTCCAACCCAGAACTGGACCTATGAATAAAGTACTTAACCTGATTTGCAGTTAACCAACCTGCTGTATCGTGGGTAAAATCATGATAACCACAATAACCAAACAATAAAAATACAGCTTTCTATCTTGGGAAAACAGGCATTAATAGTGGGTTTCCGGAGTCAGTTTTACATTAAATTCAATTCAATTTCATTTATATAGCGCCTTCAACAAGGAGCATTGCCACAAAGCGCTTTACATGGTCCTGGACCCTGGGTCCACAGAGAGTAGGTGACAGTGGCAAGGAAAAACTCCCTCAAGAGGAAGAAACCTTGGGAGGAACCAGACTCAAGGGGGAAACCCATCCTCCTCTGGCCAGCACCGGACAGGACAAATTCATTAGGACAATTGAACACAATGATGTTGTATAACAGTTAGAGGACAATAGAGTATTTGAGGATGCAGTTAGGTGATCAGGATTGAGCAGAGGGTTCAGTGGCTCAGGAGGCAGCAAGCTGGTCAGGGTGGACAGCTGAAGTGGAGGGAGGGTGTGGTAGACCAGCAGATCATACAGGGATCTCTTGAATCCAAACCTCCGAAAGAAGCACCCCAAAGAGGTGGACGCGGGGGAAAGAGAATGTGTATGAGCAGAGCAGTAATTTAAAGCGGCAGAATAACTGCAAATAAAATATCAAGAGCCCCAGTATAACCATATATGGTAGCATAACTATGAGGGAGAAGCCAATGGGGAATCCTTGAACACCTCACTCCAACAACACACAGTACATGCGAAGCAGGAGTGACAGCACTGACAGAACAGTTCATCCAAAGTCAATGACACTGATCCCCACCCAGCTCTACACCTCAGCCTATAGCTTAGTTGGGGAGTCAGTGCTACCTAAGATCTCTGTAAGCTAGACTAAAAAGGTGCATTTTAAGCCTAGATTTAAAGATAGAGAGTGAGCCAGAGTCCCGTACTGCTGCTGGAAGACCATTCCACAGCTGCGGAGCTCTGTAGGAAAATGCCCCGCAGCATCTCAGTCACAATCAAAACCGGTGCACTGACTGATGTGCAGTCTTTACAGCATTCAGGTCAGAAGTAGTGATGTTGCATTTAAATAACTTGCCAGTGGGATGGTCAGAAACATGGTGGTGCAGTTCTTGTACCCTTAATTGGGCAATTTAATTAGCTTGAACCTCTTTAGAAGTATACAGCGAAAACAATGCCACCAAAAAAAGATGATCATTTAATTCTGGCGGGTCTTGAAGGATCCAATTGAGTCAAACCGAGGATGCGAAACCCCTGTCACTGTGTCATTTTTGTTGGTTCGTTTACACACGGAACTGTGCTATTAAAGGATTACAGTACTACCAATTTATCACCCATGCACGCTTCAAATTGCCCGGAACAGGGGCCGTTTTCCGTCAGATGTGTGGCCAACGGCAAAAAGGAGGTGAAGCTGGAGGTACGGGAAATGCCACTGTTCCGAAATGTAAACAGCCGTGCACTTTAAATACTTTCTGGGCCAACGCAGCCCTTTGACACACAGGCGAGCATTAGCACATCAAAACAGACCCAGTCCCGCTCATGCCGTGTGCCTGTCAGCTGGTGCGGGCTGACGCCGAGCTGGTGAAGTGAGGGGGTGGGGCAGCAGCGTCTCCTCCGCTGTGATCGCACCCGAAACACTCCACAGAGGCGTAATACACAAACCATTAACCTTCGTGTTTTTCTGCTTTTGTCTCATTCTGCATTTGTTGCAGGTGCTCCTTATCAGAAGCATCTCTGTGACCTTTACTGGGTGCTTAATTCTTTCCGTATGAAGCACATATACTCCGGATTTACATTATTTTTTCATTTGTATATTTTGTGATAAGCTTTAAACTGTTACATCTCATTTTTCCGTCCATCCATCCATCCATCCAGGCTCACTACAGCCCTGTACCAGTTAAACAGTACGGAAAATCAATAGATGGATGTATAGCTATTTTTAATTTTTAATCATTTATAATTGGCATATGTCAGGATAGCATGTCACACACTCACAGATTTCCTTAGAAAGACCAGGTCACAGGCCTAGACACGTTCCATGGCACTGGCAATGTGAACAAAGTTAATCAATAACTAAAAAAAAGTTTCCACATTTTGTAAATACACTGAGGATGGTGGGACACTGAGAATACCATATACCCTGCTTTTTATGTCCATTCCAGGTGGCCCTGGTGAGACTTTGTCCCGAAAATGAATTTTCTCATCCCCGCAGGGCCACAACTCATTCTAGGGATAATGACATATCTTTGTAGAACCCACCCCCCCCCCCCCCCCCCCCTCCCCCCCCCCCCCCCCCCCCCAAAAAAAAAAAAAAGAAAAAACATTACATTTCTTGGTTTAAATGTATGTTCTACTGTGTGTGGCCATATAAACATCTCCACAGAAAAACAATAAAATTTAAATTTTTCATATGAAGAAAACTTTTCCACTTTTTATTGTCGAGTACACTCTTGCTTCCCCAAAGGGACATTTTCCCCCAAACTCTTTTTCTCAACAAATCCTCATGTCATTTTCTTTTGTACTTCATCCCCATTGACCTCCTCCCATTGAATTATTGCTGACACATCTTCCAACCACTTGTCCTACTAAGGGTCACAGGGAGGTCTGAAGCCTATTCCAGGAGACATAAGGCAGAAGATAGGGTATACCCTTGCCAGGATGCCAGTCCATCGCGAGGTGCATACACACTGGGCAATTTAAAGAAAATCACAAATCACAGAGCACAGATAGAATTTGAACTCCCAAACCTGGAGGTGTGAAGCAATTTTTCTTCACCCTTTCTGCCCAGAAAACATTTTTCTCTTCATGGAACTTGGTGTAAAATACAGATAGAGGTAAACTTGGAAGAAAATCCAAACAAAACTCATTACACTTTTCTGCAAACATTTTGTGCATTTTGTGAAAAAGTAATGCTGAACATAAGATTTCAATTTGACTGATAAATGGGGAAAATATTATATACTTCTGCATGCACACCCATTTTTTCTCATTTTGGTACAAGAACGGAACTCCTAAAAAAAAAAAAAAATCCAGAAAGCTGTTTAAAACAATTTTTGAAATTTGACGTTGCATAAAATAAAGATTTCAAATATCTGGAAAAAAGTTAAATCGTGCAGAACACCACATACATTTTAAAAGGCTGTCATGACAAAATCATTACAATTAACATAATGACCAATATAATTAATCCATTTAAGGTGGGGCCATGATCCAGCGGGGCAGTTTGACGATAATTTATCACAGTGTTTTTCAATACGCACATTTACACTTTACAAAAGCCCTTGCGGTTAGCCAATCAGTCTTGAATGTTTATCCTCACAACCGGCAAATATTAAGCATCCATATCTATATTCATACAATGCTAGCAGCTGGTCCCCAATTCCCAACATACGCCCATATGCCGCAGGCAGCCAATCAAATGTGCGTGCGCAAATTCACAACCAGCAGTCAGCCAATCACACCTGAAAATACACATCGACCGTCTACAGTCAGCGAACCACACTTGGACATCCATATACACGTTTTAAGGCAGCCAGTCTCAGTGGAATACAGACATTTGCATTTTCCATCCAGTCACTTACTCACATGCGCATTGAATATGCGTGTCCACAGATCACCAACATCCATGCCTTGCAGCCAGCCAATCCTGCTTATAGACACACAGTCGGAATTCGGTCTCCCCTGCATGGCATTGGCATAGTTACCTCCTACACGCAGCCAACCAAACATGCATACCAAATGTCTAAATCCTGCAGCTAGACAATCCCTGGATCTGCTCTGAATTGCAATCTGAATAAATCATTAGCCATTTTAACATTGGCCAAACCCGACTGGCTGTGACCCAGGTGCTGCCCGAACCACAAAATGCAACATTGTTTTATTTAGAGGCACAAAGAAAATTAAGCATGCTGCTGCACAAATAAAGCAGTATACACACGAGAAAGTTCTACAATATGTGGGCATTATTTTTATTCTGTCCACATTTGTCACCATTGCAAACACATTGGGACAGAGAGTTTGCTTGTGTTTTTAACACACATTGATCAAACAACTGTTTGTATACGTTCATTCGCTAACCAAGTCTTTGGGCAACTTCATAAATATAATTTTCCAGTGTAGTTGAGAAGTAACTGCTCCTTAGTCCCTTGGCTGGACAATGCTCTCCTCATCTGACCTAAAAATACAAAAAAAATAAAAAAACAACAGACATGACAGACTTTCAAAGAATAAAATGATAAATTGAAAAAAAAGTAGTTACAGTATATATTGAGTTACTGCAAGGTAATTCACTTGGATTCCCAGTCTTGTTTTTGTGTTTCATTATTCCTATGCTTGGCATGTGTTTAATGATGTCTGTGAACAACACCTACGGAGCATGTAAGGAATCTCACACGCAGCCATTATTAAATGTAAAGAAGCTCTCAGAAAAAAAATACTCCAACACAATCACAGCGGCAGGTGACCAAACAAGATGGACCGCCTACAAATCAGGGGAGTCACAGAAAGTTATGATTGAGCAGAAAGTTATGTTTCTAAAGATGTGAGAGGGCAGCTTCAAACAAAATAATCCATATCTTGCTGGAGTACTCACTCAGTGGCGATTCCCACCATGCGTCCTGATAAGTAGTACTGTGTCAAATTGCATCGCTACAGAAGTTGTGCTCAGACAACAAGCTGGCAGTCCACACAGAAAGGACCGTTTTTAGAAACATTCTGATGAGATCGTCAGCTGCGTATATAAAGATTACCTAGTACGGTGAATTATTTAAGCAGGCATGGAACGAAAACTGAAAAGCAATGTTGGCCGTCGTGATAGACAAAACTGCGAGTGAAGATGGAGCAAAAATTTAAGGTGCTGTACTATGCTAAAAATCCAGATTAAATCACAGGAGTGGGTGGCTGGCTGCCCTTTTAGCAAATTTAGAAATGTAATCCTTCTGTTGTTATCATGAGCAAATTCACATTAGTGTATGTTCAGGTACAACAGGTCATTCTGCTAATGTACTACTAAAAAGATTGCACATTGAATACAATTGTCAGTTAATAAAATCTGATCTTTGCAATATATTTGTGTATATTTATCAATGTATTTTCAGTTACATGTGTATGTGTATGTCATGCCATTCAGGGTGCCCCCCTCCATGTGCCCTAGGCTGCCTGGAATAAGAACTCAGCCCCCCACAACCCTGAATAGGATAAGCAGTTTGGAAAACGGATGGATGGACAGAGAGACTGATGGATGGATATGTTTGTTCAGCTAGCCAACGCAACAGTATTTAATTAATACACCTGGTGCCCTGTTTTAACATAATTCTGGGCTACTTTTTAACTGATAGTGCTCAGCATTATTTTTCTTGTGGGCTTTTTTGCTTTCACCTCAGAGTAATCAAAAAAAAAAAAATAAAGATTAACATAAAGCCAAAACTCCAAGCGGGAATCAATTAAGAAATGAATTAGCTCCCAACATTCCAGTCAGTCAAATGTAAGACCGTTTTTTTTTTTTCTTTTTTTTTTGAGGTGGATTTTTCAGAGCAATAGCATATGGGTCATTGTTTATCATTCTCTGCAAAGAATTTTATTTTGCCTTAAGTGCAAGCAATATCAAAAAGATGTTCACGAAGAGCAAATGCAATATAATATCCTTGTGATGTACTTGGTTTTATTCATAGGATGATGTTTTTAAGTAAATAAAGTGCAGGTCATTATCTTAGAGGCAGCTGGCAAAAAAAAAAATTGTCCAATGAAACGAGCTGAAAGAGGTGCTGCTTGAAGGCAAGTGACACACTGAGTGAAGATCAAACTTTGGAATTGTAAACAAAGAACTTAACTGGGTGTACCCTAAACTAGCCAGGAAACAAATTTATGCCAATCATTAAGAATAGGCTGAAACAATTTCACGCATGTCGTTTTTAGAGAGAAATTCTATGTTTGCAAAAGAAGCACTCCAGGCTATGAAAAATGATTCATGGGAATCAAATTCCTCTGGGAGACAAATCATTTCTTTCTTGGGTGCGCGTGAGGTATGTTTAACTGTGGTGTTCTTACTCAAATTCAGAAATTATGTCTCATTTGTATGACGGCAGTTCTGAATGTCAAGCTTTATTCTCCAGTGATTCTTCCATATTTCTCCATTCTGTCACCAACTCTCCTCTGCAAGTCTACACTGTTTGCTGTCACCTGGTCCCACCACATCATCGCTGGTTTTTCTGTTAATATACTTGCCACCAGTGTCCTGTTTTCACGCAGCATACTGGTGTCTCATTAAAACACACACACACACACCATTAGATTCTCATTCTCTCCACCATGCTGGTCTCACACACCACTGTCACCTACAACCATCTATGGCGGTTTTGACCTTCTTGCCACTGTTGCAGGACCAGCCTGTGAGATCGGGCAGCACCTTGCTCTCCTTTCTGAGCAAAGAGGCCTTCGGGTGGCCACTGCCAGTCCTGCCACACAGTGGAGCCTGGCCACAGTAGAGCAGAAGAACAGCTGATTGTGACAGGAGGGACACAAAGGTGACTGATAACACAGCTCGACGCCAATAGGTCATGCCTGCAAATGGCTGACTGCTGAATTATTTAATTCTAATACATGACAGATACTGTCGAGACAAACAAAAGCGCCTTTGTTTGATTACGTTTGAGCTGGTATAACACGCAGATGGCTGGTGACATAATGGCCACCAGTGAGGGCTGGCCAGCCAACATGCCACTTAACTCATGACGATTCAAACCCTATGAGTTCCTGGAAGAACTGCATTTTCCTGTGTTTTGCCAGAAAGAATTTAACTGAACTAGAAATACACATGGAATCAAAGGCATACAATCTTGAACTAGTAATATCTTATAAGGATTTAACTGTAATAATTGTAGTTTTTATTATAAATGACTACTGCTTATACAGATCCATAGGAGAATATAACATTTTAGCCACCTGCTTCCTGTAGGAAACAGCATACCGTGCTAAATTATACCCATTTTACATTACATAAGGCGGTTAGGACTGTTGCCTCCCACCTCTGCTCTGTGTATGCAGAGTTTGTATGTTCTCCCCATGCTTTGCATATTCCCTCCAGCTATACTGGTTTTGTGTCACCATCAAAAGACATGCGATTTAGGCTAATTGGTGTCTCTAACTTGCCAGTAGTGCACAACTGTTCATGTAAATGTAATCCCGTCAGGGGTATATGAACTTACAATCACTTACATGGCGAGGGTAACAAGTGAACCTGGAGATGACCATCCCACCTTTCCTAAGGGCCAAGTTAATAATCACGTGTCACTGCTCCCTCCCACAAATATTAGATTTGAGGTAAAGTGAACTGATATGGGGCATTAGGTGGTGAAGATATTATATTGTAACATGATAGAAATAATGACTAAAAAAATGTATCAATTGCATAAACACTAAGTAAATAAATGTAACTTTTTCAATAATAGGTTGTCTCACATTGCACTTCTGTTGTATTACTACAATATCAATGCTGGCCATTATTTAGATGACAGATTCTTTACCACATTTCAGAGCTGACGAAATTGTCTTCGCAATCCCTGTAACTGAACGTTGTATCCATAGAAACCGTCTGAGTCCAGAGGCTGATACTGCACCTCTCTGTCTCGACCACAAACCCACACAAACCATCTACACGGCATGCAAAAGGAAGAGGTGAAAGAAAAAGGTCGTCTTATAAGCTGTCTGTACACTAGTGTACATGGCACACTAAATTCTGAGGAGAATCCTGGCGTAAACGAGGAATGACGACTAATGCTGGGCTGATGACCCATGGGACCATTTCAAGACCTGTCTTCGATAGGACTCCTGGCTTGACTCCTGGAGTCACGCCCTACATTTCATTGTGAGAAAATATTAAAACCCTGCTCCTGAAATCCCTCAAACACAAGGAAAAGCAGAAGGCCAAAAACACATTTCAGACTCGCAGGAGAGGAAAAAGCTAATTTTCTTTTGTTGCACAACAAAGTCCATGGCAAGCAGCCCTGACAAACCAACACAGGTCTGCTGACCTTGTGAACAAGGTACTGTGACATGGGAAACCTCCAACCAATGCGTCGCACGCCATGTTACGAATGTCAGGTTGACTGAGAAAGAGGAGAACAAGGAAAACTGGCAGAAAATATCCATTATAAAAACCAATAAATGACAAGCTGAAGTAAAATGTGCAGCAGCCCAATGGATTCCAGAGTCCCAAACCATATTATGTGTAAAACTGTGTGAAGGAATTCTCGCTGCATTAAGCGCGTTATTATATTTTTGGGCAATTCATCCCATGTAGCTAAACATCTGTTCCATTAAAATGAAACCTCTAGCCATTCACACACAGTTCTCAGTCTCTGTCCCTCGTTCCCTCGCTCCTTATCTATTCAAAACGTCCCACTCCTCATCCGGGCACCCTCACGTGAGTATTTAGGATGTGGGGAGGAAAAAAGACAAGCACACAACAGCAAAAGGATGTGAAGATTCCACCCAGGATGATGCAATTGAGCCCTGCTGTTCTGGTGTCAGACGTAAAGGAATGAGTGTAAATACTAAATGATCTCGAATGACTGAAAACTAGTACTGTTGTCGTCACATACATGCACAGTCATAATAGACCTAAAGCCACTTGTCACACTAAAGCATCCCACTCCTCTGGAAGGATGATGATGTGTCAGGGGCAATTCTGAGCAAAATAATGACGTGAATCCTACCTACCACTCTTTTCAGGCAAGTTTCACACCAATGAGCAGCAGTTGCTAGCGAAAGTTCAGGCACTTAGTAAAAACATCACTGGCCCAGGATTTCATCCATGAATACTAAGGAGTGAGTAATGTTTGTTGCCATGTTTCTTCTGCTTTGCACTCCGAGCCACATATTTACAATCTTTCTGTATTTTTTCTTTTGTCTAAATTAAGACTGCCCCCTAATGGCTAAATTTATCATTTTTGTTCAACCTGTCTCATGGAAAAAAAAAAAAAAAATCTGGAGCAGGGCATAAATTAGACTGGATTTGGTTTAATTTAATTTCTTTAAATTTCTGTTTTTCTGAAATAAATAGAATTTTAAATAATGCCGGCAGAAAACTGTACAACATGAGTAATATTTATTTTGCAAAGGACTTTACAAGAAGCACTGCTCACGTATGTTCATGTGCGGCAGTAGAAGGGTGGTTTCACCTTACACCTGCAAAGCATGTGAGCTTTATCCATGTGTTGTGTGTTCTCCAAGTATTCACTGTCTTCATCCCATTGTCCAAAGACATTGGCATCTCCACACTGCCTTCAGGAAGTCCCCTTCAAAGTCCTGGCATCCCAGTCAAGTTCTCAGGCTGATTCACAAGATCATAGTGGACCAGAAACAGAAAATGGATGGATATTTTCAAGTACCATGTTTTCTATACCACAGAAGACACATTCATTATGCAGAAGTCTTAAGGTATAATCTTTACATTAATTTCCTTAAGCCTAAGCTTTCTTTTGGGTATTAAATATTAAAAGCCATGTTTGCTTATGCTGTGAAGCAAATTGAACAGAAGCTGCTAAGGTGGGGAAGATGATGCAGATCAGCTGAGTCGTGTTTTTCTAGGCTTGGCTGCCTGAACACAGACTGTTTGTGTTAGGATTGACCCTTAGCTCCATATAAGAGCAAAATCTTTGAGCACTTCAATGTACCACATATGCATGTACAGTATGTTCCAGCATCATTAGGACATCTGAAACCCCTGATGTGATTACCTTCAAAGAGAAGGAAGGCAAGGAAACACACAAATGCCTCCACGCAAACACACCAACCCTCAAGCGCAGTACTGGAATGCTGAGAGTGAACAAAACTCCACCAAAAGAAGGGTCTTTGATGTCCTCAGATTAGGTGGGGTGTTTGGAAAATCACAGGGTTCTAAAAACACCTTCCTAAATCCCTTTATGGCTCTAAATTAAATTAGGATAGACTCCCTGGTTCTTCTCTGCAAAGCCTGAAATGAGCTGAATTAAAGGAAGGTTGACTTATTCCTTGAGTGCCTTTTGATGCAGGATTACCGAGGCATTGTAAAGATGTATAATCCACAACAAACCAATCTGGAAAGCGTCAGAATAGATATGGGTAACCTCTTTGACCCCATTTGCTTGCTTGCAGCAAATCCAACATCAGGTCATGAATTCCCATAATATTGCCAACGTTCGATTGCCGGACATTGCAAGCGTTCTCAATAGAGTAAAAAATAAAACGCTTAATCCAGCATGACTAAATGAAAATAATCCCCTGAGAAAACTTTCTTACTAAATTAATCGAGGCGGCTGAGCGGTTGGACAGGCAGGAGAATAGGTGACTGGACTGGCATGGGAATGGGAAAGTCCTATTTAAACAGGAAAGTTAAAGTTGATGCCAAAGGTTATAGAGCCTCATGAGTGCTATGATCCCTTATTAGTAACTTACACAGCCCATTAATGCTGTTTACTCCACTGAGGCCCTCCTGGCCGCTTTGCCTTCCCAGAGTTGTTCAGCTGGCTTTTAATGATGTTTTAATAGCTGTGTCAACAGTGTTGATTTCAGAGGGCTGCTTTTAAGCTGGGGCGCGGGGATTCAATGCACCTCTATGAAAGTGGGCACATAAAATCACGCATTATAAGCTTAATAATCATAATAAATAATGAAGCTACAAAAAAAATAAGAAGAACCATAAATATGAGAGGCTCTTTTAGTTAAATAGTAAGCAAATTATGACTAGACTTATGAGCAAACTGTCTGGCTTCTGCTCCCGTTTTATACTTGAAATTACTTTTATTTGACCCCCCCCCATGGTATGATGCCTTGTTGGGGTAAAGAGGCTTGAAGGCATCATGGAAACTTGGTAAGGATTTTATTAACTCTTCTGAGGGTCACCTGGTCTTAGCTGAAGTCCCTGACAGAATGCACCATTTCAGTCAAACAGCAGTGATAGTGCAGTGTTTATTGTCTAGTATTGACAATGTCGGCTGCAGATGATCACCATGGTGACAGCCATGGCACCATTTCTAACTATGCAAAAGAAGGCTGCCGTAAACAACTCTAATACCTGATGAAGAAAAGGGCAGACAGACACACCAGAACAAATAATGATACGGTGCCGTGAGATGAGCCCCTCAGGTCCAAAGGCAGTCAATATTGTAGTGAGGGATACCACAGAGAATGGCTAAATATAGCTAAATCAAAGCCTTCTGGACGTCCACATACCAAAGTTGCTGTGCAGAATAAAGGTCATCCGGAGTAGGAAGTAAAGGATCGCCACTGGAGCGTAGAATCAATGGAGCATGAATAAGAGATAGCTATTAATTTCATTATCAGGAATCATAGAATAGAGTAGAACTTTGAAAAATTGATAATGATTTGATTTTAATAGACTTAAACTTAAGTGAGTGAAATCTCGGCATATACCCCAACGCATTATATGACCATATCCATGCTGAAATAGACAGGGGATGCAAACAAGATATGTCTGGTGATTGGAAACAGAAATGCTCAAGTCAGGATTGAAAAGGTGGCAAAATCAGCTGGACAGTACAGACTTGGAAACCAATTAGACAGTAGGTAATCACCATCTGCCACAAACGAGTCATAATAACGCTTGGACGTCACCGCGGGAACAGAATAGTCCATTTTCTCAGCGCCAAATGGCGGAAATACTCAATACAGATAGTGAAGACGCGACCTGGTGCAGATTGTAGAATGGATCGTGACCTGATTACGTGTGAGCTCCAAGTGAAACTGAAGACAAACAGCAAGGCCTTCTGACTTTCGAGAAATTACTTGGGGAACATACTATCGCCTTCAAGGAAAACATCAGAAACTGATCTGAGATGTTGGACTTACTAAAAAAAATAAAATAGGTCAAAATGAAAGAGCCAAAAAAATCAAAGTGAGTGACAGAAAGCACAGTGGAAATTACACAGACAAGCCAAAAATCAAGAAAGATAGGCCTTTTTAAAGTACTGGACTGCTCATTCCAGAAAGCCGCCATTAAATGAACTGGACCATATTACAATGTCAGTTACTGGAGGAAATGACCATAAAGAAACTAGTTCCAAACACAAGCAGGCATCCTGAAGGATATCAACAGACAAATGATGATGGACTAAAGATTAGGCAGTGATAAGAGGAAAACACAGAGGACCCGTACAGAGAGGAGAATCAACAAAACAAGATACATTTAATAATGGAAGAGAAAGTAAAATTACCTCAGAGATCATAACCAAAAAGCAATGTCAGCGATCGATGGCATCCGTTGGAAATACTGCAGGCCACCTAAGAGCCAAAGTACAGAGCAAATTGTGCCAGCCTCTGGAAAACAACTCAATTGCCAATCAAGAAGTACAATTTAAAAAAGGAAAAGCAAATGCACATTGGTTAACTAGAAACAAGTTGTCCTTCTTTCTGCAATGGCATACTGGTGCTCTGTGATGGGCACCAGATAGCATTGTGATTACCAGTACGGATCCATCCACTTTTTGAAAAAGATTAAAGAAGTTGAATCTGAGAAAACTAATTGGCATCCCCCAGTCTTTATTTCATATTCCAGAGAGCAGACACTTCACTTTTTATTTATGATTTCACATACTATTTGACGTAATAAAACTAATGAAAATGGCTCGGACAAAATTATATATATTTTAATGATTAATAATTTAATGTTTTTCATTATCATTTGTTTATCATAGAGTAAATCCAGACTAGAGGGAGATGCATTAGCAGAGTTCACCCTACAAGAGTAACCTCTCAGTACTATGACTAGGGAAACCACAGATTAGAGCTCCCCATATCCCTGATTTAACAGGAAATACTGCATTAAGTCCTTGTTGCATACTTAAGCCAGTGGGGTTCCTGTATCAACAATATTACAAGGTGGGTACAATTCCTATTGATTGTACTGATGTAATCTTGAATGAGATTGCATTTAAATTATGAAGTCCCATTTTCCGTCAAGGACAAGGTGTAATGTAGTCCGATGAGTAAAATAAAATTAGAATAATTTAACCATAATAGCAGGTGGCATTGTGATTAAGGATTAATGCCCTGTGCTCGTACAGCTGGGAGAGGTTCTTGAATTGCATCAGTTAACATCCACCTTTATAAATAGTTAAAATGAAGAACTGCATTCTAAATATAAAGGCAGATATAGAATAATATAAAGAACCAGGATCTTCTCATTCTTGCTGTCCTTTGCAAGTTTAAAGATCAATTCAAAATCGATCAGAGACATTTTCATTATTATCTGCTGGAGTGTAGTGTCAAACTGTAACATTTTAGCATTTCTGCAGCTAGCCTAAGGTCATTGGCATGACTCCTTTGTGCTTCACATAAATTGATATAGTTTAATATGCATCTGTTTAAATTTACAAAAAAAAAGTTCATGGCATAGATAAAAACATCATCTGAGCTACTCGTTAATGCAAATAAATACATGTTCAGACTTTGTGAGTTCTGACTAACGTGAAGCGTTGATGTTACCTGTTGATCTTTGTTATTATTCAGTGTAATAATTCCACTTATGGTTTCATTTCAATACACTCATCCACCGTATCACTTATACAGTACAGGATCATGGTCAACCTGGAACCTGGAACTCTCAGGAACTCTGACCATAACACAAAATATGTGTACAATGGGATGTCAGTCCATTGCAGGGAACACACTCACATTTACAATTACACATTAGTGGACATTTAAAGGTCTATACAACCACATGTTTTTGAACTGTGATCACGTGGTCCAGTTGCCCATGGAGGCTCATGTGTTATAGACGAACCCTAACCCTGTCAGAATCCACCGCCAGCGGTCGTAGCACTGGGAGACAAAGCGGGGTGCCTTCCCTAAGACATAATAAGGTCACTGGGGGAATGATATAGTGCTGGGGATTTAGGAGATGGCGTCTCTGTTCTCCCTCTCCGTTTTTCCTTTAAAACACCCCAGTGTTTAACAGAATTAACCCCAGTCATTCACTAGCTGCTAGAATGCACCAATAAACAGCTGCAATTAATCACTTATAGGGTTGCACCTTTGAAATAAATCGATAATTGCAGAGTTTGAGTCACTCTATGCAGTATAAAATAAAACAGCAGAAATAAACATGACAAGACTGATGTTAACATGAACAATAAATATTTATGGAGATGTTAACTCTGTAAAGAGAAAACAAACATGTTTACTTATTTATTTATCTGTTATGCAGTGTGTTATAAAAAGCTACTGAATCCACCAGGAACTACTCGGCCAGAAACCTAGTTTTCACAGCATACTTGGCCTTTCACAAATCTAGTGTACTCCATTTTTACTGTGACTCAGTTTTGGACTGCAAGGAAGGAGCCAAACCTGGTATGGCAGAGCAAACCTGTCTCTGTCACGGATGACTTGACTGGCTCCTGGCCTCAAGGGGCGCCACGTCCCTCACGCATCATGGGTTAGCCTGACGTTTGCCCACCAAAATCACCTCGAATCAGCAGACCGACACTGATCTAACAGGTCATTTCCACCCGCTGGCTCAGACACGTGAGACCTCAAAATAGTAACAGCCAGGAACAAAATAAAAGTATGCACAAATTAAATTGTTTTACATAAACATTTTTTATGTCATTCTGTTTAAGACTAACCTCAAACAAAAGGCTAACTTTCACTGGCAAGGCAAGGTTAGTGACCATGCTGATGTAATGCAAAATTTGAAAACAACTACATTCACACACTTCTAAATATAAGCATAAATCATTACATATTAGAAACTGGAGCGTAGTCAGGCGAGTCAGCAGGAATTATGCAAAATGCAATCTATATGAACAAAGTTACCTTCACATTGTTACGTATGTTGGTGGAATTTTAGAACTCATTTTTTCTCAGTAATGGTTGGACAGTCGCTCAAGGGATGGAGTTGTTGCTTCATGCCTCAAGTGTTCAGGGTTCGAATCCTGCACTGTCTCCCTGTGTCATGTGGGTTTCCTCCTACAATCCAAAGGCATGCAGTTAGACTAACTGGTACCTCAAAATTGCCTGTGGTGTGTGTGTGTGTGATTGTGCGCATGGGCCCTGTCATGACATCATATCCGGTCTGTACACCAGGCAACCTTGTGTCCTATACCAGTGTTAGGTTGCTGACCTCCTGGTAACCCGGAACAGGGTAAATAATTGAAATATGTATGCTACAGATGCTTCAGGAAAGCCCACAAGGAACACATCAGCTTACTTTATTTCCGCTGTCAGCAGCTAATTAGGACATTTTGAAACTCTAACTTTACTTGTGAGTGTGTGTACAGCTGATTTCCAGTGTGAAGATGCAGATATAGAAGAAAGTGCTAGAAGGCAGTATTTTTCAGTCACTGGGCCTCAGCCCAGATGAGGCATGAACACCTTCTAGTCATCTGCAGATCTATACTCAAGAGAAACAATAATAATAAACACATAGGTTATTAGGTCGAAAAGGTCAAGAACCCCTGCTACAAGGTGTGTCCATGATTAAAGGGATTTTTGGAACTCTACTGCCACCATGTGGAAATTAGAAAAAGCCAAATATGACAAATATGATTACGATGAAACTATTCTCATAATGAATTTATTACCACACTTTGTTTTCTCAAATATGTCCAGTAATCTGAGCAGCACTATTCATTAAACCTCTGATCAAAAAAATGTCCTGGTATCATCAAAGACTCAAGAAGAATCACCTTCCTACAGGACCAAATGACATTAAATGAAAACTGATATTAAATTACTTAAGCAAATTTTCAAATAATTTCTCATGTATTAAAGCATTTAAAAAAGATTGGATGTCTGACCGACTGGCATCTTAAAATATAAATGAACGTATCATCGGTCACTTCATTATCAAGATGAGTGAATATTATGAATTATGAATATTTGAACTGGCTGATTCTGGGTCTTAATGGTAGACTGAATACAGAAGCAGAAGAAGTAAGAAAAAATCTTGAGACCATGCGTACCACTCCCTACACAAATGGAGTTCAGTCAGACCTGAGAATTACTTCCAGCAACTCAATGCAGGTTAACAAACTGGCCCTACATACGACCACACTGGAAACTCATCCCTGGGGACGATGTATGCTTTAGCAAGGTCTTATTGTCATGATGACTCTGTAGTTTGATGGCTTAGAATGTGTGTGTGAGTAAGTTTCCTCATCGGCTTTACATATTCTCAATAGACTTATCACATCAGTATTGAAAACCCAGTCTATCTAGTAACCAGTCATCTTTTTGGTACAAGCAGAGGAAATTCACTACCCCGCCACATTCTGCTTCCTTGACTTTCTATATCTGTCATCATACCCCAAAAAAACATCCACTTTCACTTTATTCACTTGGCTGAGGGAAAAAAAAAAAAAACTGATTTGTCCCTATCAAAAAATTAGAGACAGTAATCATTTGCTCAATTCCCATCTGTCCAGGGCACACAGGATCCTACAGGCCCCCAAAATTAGCCTTTGGGTCACAATTTACAGACAACAAATCCACCTAACTACATGCCTTTGGATTGTGGGGAAGAAGCAGACATACACACTGAGTCAGGGCAGAAACTGAGCTCACAACATTGAAGGTGTGAGGTTACAGTGCACTCCAATGTGCCAACAAACTGCAAGCAAGCTCCCTTTCATTTAAGATTAAAATTGAGACTTAGAAAAAACCACGGTAGAGCTAGCTTCATAAACCCCATCCAAACAGTTCTGAGGTGTACGTATACTGGGCTACTCATTATATGGGACTTTAGTCAAGGTTTTCATACATGATAAAGGAAAAGAAACATTTATTTTTGGTTTATTAAATATTCTAATTATCCACACAGCCGTAATACTTCAGAGAGACTATAATTTTACTAAATGGTTCCAAAGTCTTCCAGGTTCTAGCCAGTCCTGTCAAAGCCCTTTGAAGAATGGAATAAATAGCACATTTTCATCTATATAAGCAAAAGGAAAACACTGGAGAACTTGCAAATGATTGATTTATGTATATTTATTGAGCAGACACTCTTTGTCCAAACCATCATACATTAAAGGAGGTACGTCAGAGAGTACTTGGATCAGTTTTGGGGATATGGGCCTTTCTCAAGGGCCTAATCATGGTATGAGCTTTTTTGCTCGTCATGAGACATGAACTAATAACCTTCTGGACAGTGAACCCTCAGAACCACCCACTGCAAGGTAATGCTTACTTTAATGCAAAGTATTAAAGCAATTTGAAGCAAAACGGGCAACATTAAAAGTCTTACAGTTTTTTGCACTAAATGGAGTCAGGTAGTTGGTCATCTGTTACTGAGCACATTGAATGTGAGAATAAGTGTTGTAGGTGAAAAGTTACTGCGTCTATAGGAGTGTTGCTACTGTGCTGAGTCTTCTGTAAGTTATAAAGAAAGAGGCTTGATTGAAACAGTGCCTTCGTTCTTTATATACTCACACCTTCATTGCTGATGCCTGGTAAGAAGTCTTGAAATGTGTCTGCAAGATAAATAAACCATCTGTCAAGCATTTCCTTGAGACATGCACTAACTGCAAGGTCCATGAGTAGGAGAGGCCCGTTACACACAAATATCAATGAATGGGGGACACCATTAAAGATGAAGGAGTCAAAACACCCAACGCAAAAGGCAGTCTACTGGCTCAGCAGATGGATTTTTGGCTGAGCAGCTGACTGGATCATCAGCGGCATAAATTCCAGAAAATGGTCTGCTGTCATACTATACGGAGCTCTAAACTACGTATTAAGCGAGAATAGCTTCAGTAAAAGCTCCAGCAGTATAGTTTTAATGCTTAATTAAAAAGGGTTTTATTAAAAACGGTGTGGCAGTGATGTCCCCGGTGTCACAGCTAATGAAAAAGATCACCTTAGTGTTGTATTTCACACTGCAGTTTCGGTCTGAACTATGTCAACTTCCAAGTGTGAACTGGAGCAGAGCAGCAGGGAGGATAATTAAGGCACAGTCGTCTGCCTGGATTTTGAGATTACCGTGTTTAAAGACTCTGCTTTCTTCAACCTGAAGTCTGCTTGCGCAAGCCCTCCTGAACCCTTAATGAAACGACATGACCTGAAATTCCTCCAGTCATACATCCTGCCATTTAAGTAGGCACCTTGTTCGTAAATGGCCTAGCTGAGTGACAAAATGAATGAGGTAAGAGTAATCAGGCCACGGTATCTAGGCTGCTCAGTGCATTAGTGCCATCTGTGAGGCGGGTGCCTGCAGGATTTCAGCAGCGAGGAGTGAGCCACACCTTTAGCTGACAGCTGCTTTTTTGCATGGCACTCCGTGACCTGGAAGATGAGAAGAAAGCAGCGGACTTGAGTGACAGTCTATCAGAAGAAAACGTCGCAAGGACAGGACGAGATTTCCCTGAGCAGTGGGCAGAGGATATTTTATGAGTTTTGCAAGCTACTTTTCAAAAGTGCATTTCACAAATTAAAGATAATGCAGTATATAACTTAATTCATTGATATTTATGCTGAGCTTATTTTTCCTCATGATACCAAATCTTCTTACAAAAGGTTCATCACCATGCAAATACAGAATAGGTCCTTAAGTTTTTGTGTTTTTCAAGTGGGAGTATCCTGAACTAAACAGTCAATGCCGACACCATGACATGACAGGCATGGACAGAGAACCCTAACACATTGAACACCCCCCCAATATGAAAACTACAGAATGTAATTTGATTGAGGAATCAAACCTAAATATTCATGGAAATTGTGTGTTGGAAAATAGGATCAGTTCTGCTGTGATAAACTTTGAAAGACAGATGTTACAGGATTCCTGAATCAAACTGTGCACATGAAGATTAGAATGATATTTTTGCATCCTTTGACCAGACTGTCCACACCTACTCTCTCCGCACAAATATGTGATAAGACCTATTCCGATCTATCCATCACCCCTCAGTTAAGGCAAAGCAAACGTGGAGTTTCACTTCTCTTCTAAAAAAATTCCGTTACATTAAAGGGGAAGTCTATCATTTCATCCATCCCGGCCGCAAACCAGTAAGAGGAAGAGTCACTTCACTACCACAATCCTGTATGACTACTTACATCTGTCCTTAATGTCTCATATTCAGTACAGGGTTGCGCTGACCCGTGATCCTGCCCCAAACAGCAGAGAGCTGAAAGCATGGAACATCCTGGACAGGATTCCAGTTGATTTCAGGGAGAACACAGACAACAACGTCACCTAAATGCATACTTTTGTACTCTGCGAGGCAACCAAAGTACCAGAAGATAGACCAGGAGAACATACAAACACACAACTGGGGGCAGGGTTCAAAGGCCCGAACCTGGAGGCAGAAGGACACAGGCCAACCTTGCTACTCCTTATCTGCTTTACCTCTTTCAAAAATTTTCATCAGGCACGATTTACTGGGAAGGCACATGGACTAAAACCCTCGGACCATCCCACTAGGAGGCCCCCAGTGTCACTCTTGATTAAATGTTTGAGAAGCTATCGATTCTTTTAAATGCAAAATGTGAAGTGAATCTCTTCGAACAAGAAAACATTAAGTGACAGCTAGAGAAGGAAAAACAAAATCATGAAGACACTCATTTGTCCATCGATAATTTCCTAAACTGTTGCAATCATTTGCAAAAAAACAACCGTATGTCAACCATATGTCTGTGTTATTAAAATCAAAGTGTGTAAACAAGACAAAATAAGCAGATGCCGGTAAACACCTTACCTTAATCTCAGAGGGGATTTATCATTGCCTAGCAAAATCTGTTAGCTCATTGAACATAAAATAGTGGAATCCAAACACTCCAAACTCAGGCAGTCTAAAACTTCAAGTCATCTTTAAGCAAAACTTTGGACAATCACCGTGGACAAGAAGCTACCAAGTGTGAAGTAACAATCTGTGCTTTAATAATGGATCAGAAACAAAATAGAAAATGCAATCAACTGTGAATAAGAAAGACATTGTGTACTTTGAATTCACAATGGTCATTCCAGTTGCAATGGGTTTCTGAAATAATTCTGCAAGTAATTAAACCTGAATTCATTTTGACGTGTAAAGCTATGCTTCTGATTGGCCACACTGTGGCAGTATTACAGTAACCCCCACACAAATGACATATTTGCAGCACTTACTTCCCTACTGTTCTGTACTCCATTTTGTTACAATATCAAGCAAAGTACAGGTCTTTGGAATCACTCAGAGGCAAACAGCGCCCTCTTGTGGATTTCATGTGCATTCTCATCTTTCATACACAAATCCCACGATCAGTGGCGATACCTCCTGGATTTGTTTTACTAGCACAAAAGAAACGGCCATAAGCACTCTGTAGTGTCCATGCTGAGCCTGGTCACCAACAAGTTTGCAAGATGGAAGCCCACATACACTTCAATTCAAGTTTATTTACGTATACAGTGTTTATCAACACTGTAGAGCCCATGACACTGATTGCTCAATAATGATATTTCAGTTCTGTGTACCTAAAAAAAAGATTAAATACAGGATGAAAAACACGAATGAATATTGACTGCATCCCATCTGGGATGTAGCACAGCCTCATGTGTTATGTTGTCAAGGATAGGCTCCAGTTTTCAACATGAACCTGACAGGGTTAAGTGGATGTATGGATAAAAATACAACTTTACCACTCTTTCAAAAGCCATTATGGTACAGTTGGACTATTAACTGAGGCCTTAGCAGATCAGCTCATTTATTTCCTTGGTCCGTTGTGGTAAACACCCAAAACCAGCCTTACTTCAGAATACACTCAAAATCAATCAGTGTTGTACCACTCCAGTGAGAAGAAAACGATTAATAAAAGGGAACACAGTTTTCCTGACATTCTGTGAAGCATTCCAGACAGGACAGAACCATTAAGTCAAAGAAGGGGAGAAGGCACATCCTGGTTATCACGAGCCTGATCCTTTCAAAGGGCGCTACACAAAGGTAGCACAGACCTAGGCTTGATTTTTTTTATCATACCGAATCTACACTTCCTAGCTTGCACAACCTAAACCGATGTGAATATGGCACAGCAGTGATCAATAATGCCTTGGGGCCTGGAAAATGACTGACATACAGAGAGAAAGACCCAACGTGATGAAAGGAACAAGGTGAGTAAGGATGCCAGTTTAAAAAAAGATATAAAATGGGAATGCAATAGCTGGCAGATTAACCACAGAAAGCATTAACTTAGATGAAGCAAGAGATTTAAAAGAAGCTGACAGACAGCACTTCAAATGCTGCATACTTACTGTTTCTCTTTCATGTACTGGAAGGCTGATTCTAGGTGGTTTGCTTTACAGCAAATACACGTTGAAGCATGACAAAATTAATGACGCAAAGCAAAAAAAACTGATATATATACTGGGTAGCATCACTAAATGTAATTAATGTGTATACATGCACAGATCAGGTAGGGGGAGTCAGACTGGTTACTGACAAACTTGTGCCTTGTTTTCAGTGTGCTCCTTGCCTTGTTCCCAGGGTTTCTTCGGATGGGGTCAAGGGTCACTCTGACTCTATGATGGATAAGGGTTTATTGATTCAGGTACAAATGGATGGAGTGTCTTGGGATGGGGTCAAGGGTCACTATGACTATGATGGATAAGGGTTTATTGATTCAGGTACGAATTGATGGAGTGTCTTGGGAGGGGTTCAAGGGTCACTATGACAGATAAGGGTTTATTGATTCAGGTACAAATGGATGGAGTGTAAATGGGCTCAACCCCAGAACATGTCCATTAATAAGGAGGATTTTAATAGTCAAGGAATGGGCAGAATCATGTTTTCATGTAAGAAACAAACTGTATAGCTACACTTAACTAACATCCATTGAAATTTGTAACTGCTTATCTTTGTCAGGGTCACGCAGACAACTAATGTCACTTTATAAAACGTTTTAGTTATATTTATAATCTGTAGGATTAAATCAACTGCCTTACCTTAATATTGTTACAGCAAATTATGCTAAGTGTTCTATGCATAGTCAAGACCAGGATAAAGTTAAACAAGAAAGTTTAATTTAAGTAAACTTTATCAATAAGTGTCACAGTTAAGTATTTACAGTCTCAAAGAATATTAGGCTGAACAATGCAAAGCAATGAGTTGCCAAGTATAATAAATGCCATTTATAAGCAAACTGGCCATTTCCACACACTGACGTAGATGAGTCGTACAAACATGCTCAGCTTCTGTACTTACATGGCTTCAGTGCATAGAAAAATCTCAAGTTTAACGTGAGACCAGAATGCAAATCGTTTCAAAGCCAAATACCAATGTCAGTGCTATTCAGCTGAGTAGCCCACAATTTGGCTAAATATGCCAGGCCAAATACAAAACAGTTTATAACGAACTTACCAGAGCATTCATTCTATATACAAAACTTGTTAAATACATTTAAATATGTTCAAGTTTCATTACTATGTCCTTCCAAAGTCTACAGGAAAAGCGCTGCTCTTTGCTTGGGCATTAAGCTGGAATTTGGTGTCCTGGCCAACATCACGATCTTTACATGGTAAAACGAAGCTTGAAGAGGACAGTCTGAGGGGTGGTGATGTCAGCTACTGCCAGTTCCTGCCCATCGAGCAAGCCCAGTTCTGCAAACAATAACACAACATGATGCTGACCCAAAAGCACATCAGATAAACAAGTCCATATGAAAAGCATTTAAATATTTAGAAACATGTTACCTTTTAATGTTTTGCTAAGATTTGGTCTCGTTCTTTCTTCAATAGAGGCCACAGTCTGAAAAGATTAACATTTATAACAAGGAATTAAAGCATATAACCTTATACACAGAGTAAAACAGGGATTTGTTTCTAACACCTTCTATTATTAATATAGCAAAACGTTCTTCACCTGTAAGTAGAGAGTTTTGTTTTTTCCTTCCAGTGTTGCAGTTATGGCAGGAGATTTCATTTGTCTGGAAAACAAAGCAGTCATTTTTATTTCCTATCCCCCAGCAAAACAGCCCCTCAAGCTCAGAGTAACTAACACCACAGTTCCCGGGTCACTCACAGCGAGGCGTTCTCAGTCAGGTACTCGAGGACCTCCTGGAGTTTGGCTGAAGGTGGAAACCGCAGGTCCTGGGCTACCTGGCTACACGCCGAGCAGTTCTCCTGATGTTAACAACAGAATGCAGTTATTTTTTTAACAATGTTAAAAATTGAAGTTAATTTTCTAGGATTTAAGGCATAGCATATTGCGTTTTCCTATTCATCCATGCATTCCCAAGGACTGCACAAGTGTTTAAGGAGGCAATGATCCACAGGCAGACCCTCTCTGTAAGCACAAAGTTAAAAGCCCAGGGCTTTAAAAACAAAAAAAAAAAAAAAAAAAACACTTGGGCATTTAAGTCTAACAGTTGGACTGAATGTTTTTCCTCCTATGAATCAAAGGGTGAGAAGAGCAATGTTCAGTTCTGAGAGAAGTATGATGTGAGAGCAGGTGGACTTTAGGACCATGAGGGCTCACCTTTCGCTCTGCTTCAAAAGTGTAGGTGTAGAGCCCATCGACATCGTTGAACACCAGGTAGTTATTCAGGGGAATGTAAGCGCTGTGAGGAGTTTCATAAACAAATAAAGCTAGCTGTAAATTAAACATCAATATAATACCTGTAAATATCACAAGGGTCCTTGTCATACTGACCTGGAAGCGATTTTAAATACTTCCATGGCACACGAGGCTGAAAATGGAAGGAATTCAAATATTACAACTTTTGGAAAATGATTAGAAAAATGCTAACAGTTCAATATTATAAAGCACAGTACAAGAAAATATTCTATTGGAGACGGGTCAGCAAACAGATGAAAATGTAGGACAAAATGACAAATGTGCATTGTGTTATAATATTTCTGAAAGCTGGATGATTAGGGGAAAAAAAAAAAAAAAACACAGCTGGACATGTTTAAAGGGGTCTCCACGTTCAAATGAAAACACAAACCGCTGCGGAATTACGACATACCAGCGATGACAGCATTGGTCGACGCAACCGCCGGGATAATCCTCTTCACCACACCTGATGGCAAAGACACAATACGCTAACGGTAAAGAGGCAGCCGTGCTACCGATCTACCGCACGTACCACTGACTGCCCACGCTCACTTTATTCCTCTATGGAAACGTGTATGGGAGTACGTGGCATAACATTCTTAAACACAGTACAGCACTCTACTATGGAACGATTCATAAACATGATGATAATCACATGATAATTATTGAACGCTAAACTGTCAGCAACAATAGTTGAATTTTATTGCATTTATTTGATTTAGCGATGCATTTCTGTTTTATGGTGACGGATGTTAAATTTGATGACATTTTGATTTATGTATTTTTGGAGATTGAAAATACGAGTTCATTTTTATTACTGTATTTCTGTTTTCTTGTGATTTTTGTTTTCAGCGATTTTAATTGTTGTAAATGAATAAGCTGATCATTATAAAAAAATAACATTCTACTAAAACTATTCTAAGCTTAAGGAAATGAGAAGCTAAGCATTAATTACTAGCATGGATAGACACGTGATTTGCTAAAGTCAGGCTTCATCGGGTGGCTGAAGCTGCTCTTAAAGGCTGCACTCACCCTGGGTGAGTCTGTAGGTCACCCCCGTAATGTTGAACTCAGTGGCTCGTTTCTGGGATGCATGGAACACCCACTGAATATGTTCTGGGTTATCACCATCAAGAGGCACGCCATCTATGTTCAGCGGTGGGGGGGGGGGGGGGGGGATGAAAGGCTTCAATGATTAAACTCATTCTTTACTAGGGTAAGGAGCCTGCTCACCACAGACTATCACATATTAATTAAATCATATCCAAATTTTACTGCAGGTTGGAAAGGGAGTAACATCACTTTACCACCTTACTCTATTCAATTCAAATTGAGTACCCAAGACACAAAGTTTGTAAACCAGTGCCTTATGAAAAGCCTGCAGTCCATCCCTATTTTCTAATAAATTATAAACAATTAATAATAAACAATTAATCCATTCGAATCAGTTTTGAATTTAGAATTATTAAAACAAACTTCTTTACATTTCTCTTGACCTTACCACCAAAAGGACTAATTATTACCCGTTATACTCCAATCAGTTCAATTCTATAACTTACCTCCAAAGGGCTGCTCTTTTGGCCACAGAAGTATCTTGACGTACTCGATGCAATGTTCAGGTAATCGGGGCATGGAGGCAATGGTGCACATTGGGAAATTAATCTGCCATTAAATGAGAATTTAATTAGCATTCATAGCAGATCAAATGAAGCAGTATGAAGTAGTGATAGGACAAATGAGGCTTTAAAGTCTATGGTGTGTGTGTGTGTGTGTGTGTGTGTGTGTGTATCCTGAACTAACCAATCAATGCTGGCACTAAATGAGGCTTCAAAACCCATGGTGGGTGGGATTATCTTGAACTAACCAATCAATGCTGGCCATTCAAGATACTCCCACCCACCATGGGTCTTGAAGCCTCCTTTGTCCCATCACTAGTAGGAAGCTACTTAAGGAGAAGCTCCAAAGAAAAACTGCAATGAACACCAGACCACGGCCTACTCTGTATCACAAACACCATGTCTAAAATCCCACCTTCAATTCCAGTTAACAAAACAAAGAAAATAGTGATACTGACTGTACATAATGTGATACTTAAAACTGGGACTATTTGTGCCTTTCCAGTTTCAAACCGACAGCTTGTTTCGGTGAGGGTAAAGAGAAGCCAAGATAATGAAGTGAAATGTCCACTGAGAATGTCTAAAAATGTGTCATATATATGTATATGTGAGAGAGAAATTTCTATTTATGAAAACACAATCGGGGCCATTTTGCACAGGTTAATTCTAAAACTGATTTCATGTTGCAGGAATTCCTCTATAAAGAGAATAACCCTACTAAAGAATTAACTCACACCTGGGGTGGGTAAAGCTCCAGGGTGCAGTCGATGCAGGCTGTCATGCCGGGCAGAATGACGCGAGCATTGCCCTTGAAGCCCTCCGTCCCTCCATCGATAAGGGGAATGACAGAGCTGGGATCCAGGACTCCCTCATCGTAAGACAGAAGAGATATCTGTGGGCCGGAACGGAAGGCAGAGTTAGAGACAGTGCGATTCAGCCAATTCATACAACTCTCATTATTGATACTTTTATTAAAAATACAACTCACCAGCATGCCATTCATCCATCTCCTGGCAACGATGGAATCCAGTCCACAAACAACGATGTGAAACTCTGGGAATTCAAAGAAAAGGAAACCATTGTTAACCAATGACATTCTCCTGTTTCAACCAAAGGAGAAAAACAAACATATTGAAAAAAAATTCATGATCTCATCAGTGGACACAGGGATTTTGATTCTACTCCTTACGTTTGTAAAATGACTCATCAAAATCTTGGATTTTCTTAAAGTGTCTGACATGCTTTAAGGAAAAATTACATTTGGTCAAAACGAAATGGTTACTTAAAGCTTGTATACTGAGCAAGCAAACAAACAAACACAAACAAAGAGTTCCAAAGGATACGGAACCACATTACATCCCGGGATACGGCTGTTCACAAAGTCAGCTGCCACATCTGCCTTGGACCGTCCAACATCTTTATCTCTTAATAAAGATCATAGAAAAAAAAAAAGAAAATACAAGATTGTCACTTTTTTCACTAAGCCAGCTTTTACACAAGTTAGTCTCGTAATTTCAAGGACTACTATGAACTCGTTTTGTCTGAATATAGTACACACCAAGATTACACAAATCATCTCAGAGGGTTCATTGCTTTCTTAATAATAAAGTTGAGCTGCATTTTCAAGGGTTCTGGTAAAACCACAATCAGCCATCATCCATGACCAGCACATAGTAACGGTAGAAATGAGGCCATCAAAGTGTTAGTGAGAGTGAAGCCCATCGTCATTTAGGTACAAGTTTCTCTCCCTTCCCTTTGACTACTGCTGACTCCCCCGAAATTATACAGGGCAGTGTTGTCAACTGTAGATTAGGAAGCCTCAAATCCTCCATCTTTGCCAGCACTGTAAACCCCAGAGTGAACACTAACAGCTGTAAGGGGAAACAAAATAAGCATGTAGCCCTCACCGGAATAGGAACTGTCGGTTCAGGTTGGAGACATCAATGGTGTCCATATCAACCACATGAATTTGCCGGAAACCAGAAAGAGCCTGGGGCACCAGAAAAAGCCACAGCACAGGGCCAATCAAACACACAGAATTTTGTCACACAAATCAATAGAATTGTACAGTCAATTTATGCTGCTTGACACATTTTTCCTATGAGGTTTTATACTATTTTAGTGACCAAAATAGTAAATCGATCCAACACATTTTGTATTAAAACTGATGTGATTTTACCAAACATGTTAAAATCCTGACACAACACGAGGAGAATAAAACTGCTTATGAAACCTGATTCAGGACAAGGACATGAATACATTTTAAAGATCATACCAGATTTTTAAGTAGTTCACATCCTAGTCCACCAGCTCCAATAACCAGAATCTTGCATGTTTCAAGTAAAAACTGAAGCGACTGAAAAAAAAGAAGTTCAACAACATTGAGGGTAACGGCACCATGCAATGAAGTTCATCAAGTGCACCAGTCCTAAAAATAAAACAGTTTAACTCCATGTTAAAAAGACATTTTATGCTTTATTAATTAAAAAGGTCCATGCAATGAATTACATAGTCAGACAAGTTTCAAGATACATATTATAATGAAGTGGGGACACTGGCTCAGCAGGTAGCCCAGCTGCCTCACAGCTCCAGGGGTGGGGGTTTGATTCTAGCCTCCCCATCTGTGTGTGTGGAGTTTGCATGGCCTCCCTGTACCGTGCAGGTTCACTCTGAGTCCTCTGGTTCCCTCCCACAGTTCAAAGACATGCAGTAAGGCTAACTGGTGTCTCTAAATTGATTAAATTGGTGATCCATAACAAAATTCAGTTGACAATAAAATTACACCACAAAAAAAAACAAAACTTTAGGGTTACATAAAAGACTAAACTGATATCCTTTCAAAAATTTAAATTACAATGCAATGAAACCTTTATTTCTACCAAATATAAATAAGGGGGAATTGGCAGAGTTCTCACTTCAGTGCTGGGTTCAAAGTCAGGGTGGGTGAATGGGCCAGATCTCTCCAAGAACTTCCTCACATGGTTCCAGCGTCCATTCCAGTCTCCACTGCTGTCACTGTGTCCACCATCCACAGCCATTCTGCACAAAAACACAGGTACTCCGCTGCACATATCAGTCAGAAACTACTCACGGTCAATCAAACCACAACAGATAACACAAGACATTATGGTCTGACATCAAGACAAACCATGCCATGCAATAAGTTTTTTTTTTTTGTATTTATAAAGTCAGCATGGGCCATCTACACATCAAGCAATACAACAGGACATCGCTATAGTTTATGCATTATACATGGACATGCATCAATGTGAGCTGTTTTAAAGATTTTATCCACTTTACAGTCTTGTGAGGCTCTGAGATTATCACAGGTAGCCTTTAACACAAAAGATTCATGCCCTAAATCTGTCATTGCTTAAAATGTAGCCTTCAGGCAATCAAATAGTTTCACTATTGCATCACACCCGTTTAGAAAATGCTTAGAAAACTGTGAAATATCTGGTAATGGGGCTACCGCTTTTTCATAAAGCATTTAAAGTTATTAAATACCAAATACATGGAGATTTGAATAAATTATTCCTGAAATGAAACAACGTCCTAAGACAAGAATAGCCTAGATGCAAACAATCAGGTTACACCTAACAAATACATTCCACTTTGCAAGCACAGGTGACCCTCATGTAAACTTTGTAGGACACTGAGAAATCCCTTTAGTCAACCAACACTTCCATAAGATGACTTGACACCGAAGCAACTTGTGAACTGCAGCCTGACATGAACTAACCTCGCCATAAAAAGGATGGTTCGTAAGTCGCGGGCTCATACATTTAAATATGAAGACCCATCAGGCGTAAAGGTTTAAAAAAGACATCCCAACGCTCATGCCCAGACAATACCTAGATGATCAATGCTGTGACCACACCACACAACCAATCGTTTGGCCTTTCTGGAGTTCCCAAACGCATCCGATCGCAAAGCTGACGCCTTGCTTTGACATGTAACTAGTTAATATCCAGCTAGGTAAAGACAACTAGGTGGAGGGTGGCTGAACCGGCATATATGAAGACCCACACCAATGCGTACTCAACTGCCTGCGCTGCGCAACCTCAAACCTGCTACGAGTTTCTAGCATTTCATCACTAACTTCTCAGCCAGCTCCTCTATTCTCCTTCTTTTCTTCTCCCTACAAGGAGAGAGTAAAAGAAGGGTCAAACGTGCTTGTCCTTCCAGCAGGCGACAGCGAGACTGAAAGCGTCGATCGTCCTAGTGACCGCTTCTCCTTTCAGCCATACTTACGGCTCCTCTCCATCCGCCATATTGCGCCAGTCTCATGCTATCCCAGGATGCTTTGCAACCAGCGTGGGCTAGACTGGGCTCCGCGCGCTGCTCTGTTTATTATGGATAGATAATGTTCGTGTAAACTATACCATATAGTGTTTTATGACTCAAGTGATTTCACGTGCTTGGGAATAATTACATGACAAACACAACCCAAAAATTCGACTTACTGATTAGGAAAACGGGAAAAAAAAAGATCAGATTACCTTATCACTTTTACGCCTAATATCAGTATTTATAGAATTTGTCTACCATTTCTGCAGATCTTAATGCGCCTGCTGTTGGTTTCCATAGGCATTAAATAAAGTGAAATGACTCAGTTTGTTAGGCGTAGGTTACGAACAACAAGACGCTGGGCTTGAGCGTTTAGGTGATGTTTTATCGCGTGAACCTCGAACAGGACGCGATTTTAACTTGACGTATGGTTGGCGTCAAGTGTCATTACCAAATTTGTACCCCTTGTCACTACCGAATTTCCCTCCTGAAACTGCGCAGGCCCACTTTCGGGAGTGACAGGCAATACAAGTTTTATATGACAAGAGCTGCTGATGATACTATATGGAACTACACTGCTTTTTGTTTTTTTTTCCGTTTTTTTAATTATTATTACATGTTCACATAATATTACTTATAAACAACCAATTAGCAAAAAGATAGAGGGGTATGCTATACTGAAGCTTAAAGGAGAGAAAATTAATGTGAAAGGGTTAATAGAATAAAGAAAAATGTTGCGACACAAAATAAACTAAGTAAAGTCAAGGCCTTGTACAGCTGAGTGTCACATCTTTTTTTGTTTTTCAATAGGGTGTTGAATTCTAGATAAGGAATTGCTCTATAGCTCAGGCGTCGCAGGTACAGTTAGGTGACGTCTTATCGCGAGAATCTGGTGATGACGCGATTTTTAACTCGACCTATGGGGAACCACTGCTGATGTTTCGGGAACTGCTATAGTTATCGCGAGATCCTGGTGACGACGCGACTTTAACTCGACGTATAGGGAGCCGCTGCTGATGTTTCAGGAACTGCGTTGTAGCTCCGGAGTCACTTGCTGGTAGCGATGGCTAAAGTGGAGATTGCACCGTTTAGACCCTGGGATGATTTCTTCCCTGGACCCGACAGATTCGCCAAGCCTGATTTCGCCGATTTAGCGAAGTGGAACAATAGGGTGATCAACAACCTTTTATACTACCAGACAAATTATTTCGTGGTGGCCATTGTGTTTTTTCTGATCGTGGGGTAAGCGCATTTTGACCCGCGGCAGTGTGATGTCCATATGTTTACCGATTATATGTGGGTCTTATTTACCTGACCTCAGTGCGTGACAGAAAAGTGTCGTAATGCAGTGACTGTTGCCGATACAGCAGCCTTTCTGTGTCCCGTCTCCCGACATTAGTATCGACGTCACTTGTTCTGTGTTACTAGCCAACACTGATCTCCCGTTAAAGAACCAAATATAGGGTTTGGCTGTAAGTGAAGCCCCCCTGGGACGTTGAGTCACACCTCGCCTTCTGTTGTCTGTCTGCCTGCCTGCCTGCCTGCCTGCCTGTGTGTGTGTATGTCTCTCTCTCTTTGATAGGTTCATCTAGACAGCCATCTCCATACCTATACAGAGTTGGAAAAACTGTCCAAGATTGTGTGTCTGTCTGTATACACACACACACACACACACACTACTATAGACAGCTACTGAACACCTTACTTTTGCATGCTTTGCAAAGGCTGTATATTATACTAGGTGTCTAATTGCACAGAAGTCTGGATTTGTAGAATTCCTTTCAGGCAGTGATATCAGGCACCTACTCTTAAAGCTTTCTTTATAACTACTGGAACATAATCTAAAGAACCATGGACCTCAAATCTTCCACACCTTAATGTGCCATATCGCATTCCACAACCAAGGGTATCAATAGGAAGTTGGTCCTTGTTTTGCTGCTAAAATAGCCTCCACTATTCTGGAATGGCTTTCCATTAGATGCTGGAATATTGTTGCTGGGATTTGCTGCCATTTGGCCATAACAGCATTGATGGCTATTGATGGTCCCTTTTTCTTTGTGGGGCGTACCACTTCAGCACACCACCTTGCTGGATAGGTGACGTCCTATGATGGCATGACATTCAAAGTCACTAACCGCTTTAGTATGACTCATTCCTCTGCCAGTGTTTGTTGCTGGAGATTGTATGGCTGAGTGTTTAATTATATATTTGTGCCAGCAATGGGTGTATATTAATTAGTGAGGAGTCAGACCACGTATTGGTAAGATTGGCTATATAGTGAACTTAGTCATTTTCATTTTTATATTCAGTCATTTCAAAATATTGCTTTTGTATCACGTGGCATTCTGAATTATGCCATTTATTTCTCCTTATTGCTATATTTAACAGGAGCTCTTTTGGGAGTGGCTTAAAGGGGAGGTGTCAAATTTAGCTTTTTTTTTTTTGAGTGGCTGACTCAACAGTAAACTTACTAACATCACCATCAGTTTGCTTTCCCGGAGCATCAGACAGACCAACTCAGTCATTTTAAGTAGAAAAAATGCTGTCAGTCAGCACTGAGACATACAGATAGGCAGAGAATTAACAAAAAAAAAAAAAAACCATCAGCCTTGGCTGCATATTGCTTCAGTCATCACAAACTTAATGAGGTCCAGAGTAACCTCAGGCCAGGTTAGAAGTGGTGTTTGTCAATACTGATAAGCTAAACTCGGTTTGGGGGGGGCATTGCTTCATGAGCTTCAACCAACCCCACCTTATTTAGTTTGTTCTTAACTGCAAAAATCTACATCCTGTGTACAAGAAACTCTCAGCCACACACTGAAACTGTAATTGGCAGAGGATCTGGGCCACAGGGCTACAGAAACAGGCTTAGGTCCTCCAGAGAGATCATTTATGTACCAGAGGAGTCTAACTGGGCCAGGTCAGTACTGCTGTAAGACTCAGATTAAGGGACTGTGTGACACCATCCTCCTAGAGCCCATCATTTTACCCGTGTTATTTAATTCTCATTATTGTGTAGCTATGTGTCTTTTTTACTCTTCGCCTTTTTAAGTAAATCCACTCTTTTCGCTGCCCTGCCCTCCAAATTTTGAGGCTAACTAAAGCCAGGAAGTTTCATGATGATCAAAGAATACTCCACATTCCGAATGCTCACAGTTTCTCCGATTTTGTTGCTAAGGAGTATAGACTTCTGTAGAAGTGTTTAATAATATGGATATTAGAATGTATTTTCAGTGATTACCAAATAGACATCAGTTTCTTCTCTGGGGGGGGTCCTTTCTATTGTCTTTAATAGGCACCAATAATAATTTGTTGCCTTTTGGTGACTACTGGCTGGACGGATGGAGATGTGCCTAGCATGTCCTTAGTAAGTCAGGACCTTTTAGGGAATCTAGAAAATCAAGTCCCACACTGTGTGTATCTGAAAGTTCTTGCTTTATCAGCTATACAGTAGCATATAATTTAAATCAGGTGGTAGCATTATGTATGAAAAAACAATATATAATGGAAAATTGTAATAGAACCAAGATGAATAATTTTGGCAAATATCATTATCCTCACCTAAAAGCTATTTTTGGCAGATAAATTTAGCGTAATTCATTGTGTGATTTGCTTTGTAAGAATGGTGCTGTTCCTCTGGCTTCTCTTTGTCCCAGTCAGGCAATGTTTAACGCACTTCCCATAATTCAGGCCCAGAACAGCCAGCCGTGTCATTCTTGTGACTCATGGCTGATGTTTTTCACATGGTGTCTTTCTGACTCGGTATGAAGAGAACACGTGTGCTTGTGAGAGATGTTTCTGCATGATGCTTTCAGTTTTGAGATCTTTGTATGTCAATTCAAGAGTGTGTCCATGATTTAAAAAAAAAAAGGAAATGTAGATGAAATGGCCTAGAATATTTGTGGTTTTAAAGCAGTTTAAAAAAATAGTTTTTTACCGTTTGAGCAAAGATGGCTCTTTCTGCTAAAATTAAACTGCGACAAGTTATTTTTAGAATCAGCCCTTTAGTTTTTTTAACCACAAGGTGGTGGTAAGTGCCTTTATGGATGGAGAATATGGAGTTGAATTACTGTATGACTAGTAGCTCGAAGAGATGGGTTGTGTGTTGATCTGTTACTAACACTGGTCTCCCGCAGGTTTATGAACCCTTTGGGCATGATTCTGGGTGGGGCGGTGGTCTGCCTGGTGTTTGTGGGCTCAGTGTGGGCAGGAGAAAACAAGGCTGTCGTGAAGAACTTCAAGAAGAAAAATCCTATGCTCTTCGTGGTCGCCGTGATGGGAGCCAGCTACATGCTCTTGTCCCTTTGTGAGGGAGTGATGGTCTTTGTGTTTGGCATCACCTTCCCCCTGCTCCGTAAGTGTACCCCCTACGCCAGTTTCTTGGAAATGATATCATGATCCCTGCAGCTGGCTACATGTCCTACATTCTGATAATCTTAAAGCGATATTGACAGTGTTTTGTCCTTGGATGTTTTTAAAAGCGAGGTTTAAAGCTCAGCAGGAACTCTGGATGGCGAAATGTGATAAAAGTAAACTTGCTCAGAGTGAGGAGGGATGAAAAGGATTAAGTTTCAGACCCGGTAGAGCGAGCGAGTGACAGACAGACAGACGGGCAGGCAACAGCAGGCCGAATCCCAGTGCAATTCTGCAGGTCTCTTGGCTCATGTTCAGCTGTTACCAGGGAGCAAGACCTCGTAAACACAGAGTACGCCCACGTGATAACCATTCCTAGCTTGATTTGGAGGGTAGCAGAATGTACATACTTTGGTTATCACACCTTTGAGTAAGGAAACGGTTGCTAGATATCCATCATGCATTGTGGATAACAAAAATAACATTTATTGCAAGGATGAATCTGTTGTCCTGACAAGGTTTTATTAAAAACAAAAAAAACATACTGTATATATTGTGAGATCCTAATAATTTTGGATAAGGTCCTGGCAAACTCGATGTTTTATTGCTCCATTGATGTTTTACTCTAGGGGCGGGTCTAAGACTGAGCTGACTTTCTCTGCCTTTTCCCATGCAGTAATCCTAATCCATGCATCACTGCGCCTGAGGAACATGAAGAACAAGCTTGAGAACAGAATCGAAGGGGTGGGGCTGAAGAAGACCCCCATGGGAATCATCCTGGATGCTTTGGACCAGCAAGAGGAGAAGATCAACAAGATCCAGGACTACCTGGAGACAAAGCTGAAGCAGTGATGTGCACCTTGAGGCTGATGGGGGAGCTTCAGAAACTCATCCCTCACCCAGAGTGTCTGTGCTGCGTTTGATGGAAGCTTAACTAGTGGGCAGTTTATGAACTACCTTTTTCCTGCAGAAACCAAAACGTATTACCTTTCTGTGTAATTCCATAACCTTGACCAAAAGAGGGTCACATATTATAGTGAAAGGAAATAAAATAAGTGACATTAATGAAGGATGTTTGTTCCCCTAATTCTGAATGCCGGATGTATTCCCCTATTACTTTTTTTTATAATTTGTTATAAATGTTTTTGGGTTTCTTTCAGTTTTACAAGTTGATTCCTCTCAAGTCTCCTATTGAACTTTAAATATTGATCTCGGGAACGTTCTCTGATGTTAAAACATTTGTGGCTGTTTTTCTTTTGGTGCATAGGGGAACATGGTGAATATGCTGTAAGATACTGAAATTCTCATATTATTTTTTTTTTTTTTTGGTTTAGAATTGTTGCCACAGATGTGCTGCGGTGTGGCCGTTTGCTTTCCTATCCATGGGTCTTCAAAGCACCTGTACCCTGTTGTGTTTAATTCAAAACCCTGTCGCATTAACCCAGTTCAGGCCCAAATTGATGTTTGCATTTTTCATTTTCATTTTGTCCTTCATTTTTTTTCTTCTATTAAGATTGTTGCGTCTGTTCTTTCATTATGTTACTGAATGATTGGTTTGCTGCAGTTACATTTTTAAATGATTGCATTCTACTTTTTGTTTGAGATTTCTTGGTCTAGGTTATAGCACTGTCATTTTTAGCTGCTAGATGTTCAATCGGAAACTGAGTTATGCTGCCAACCAGTCAAGCGCAATATCTAATCAGCATGGATACACAGGATGTGAGTGAGACCCAAGTCTCATTTGTTCTGTTAAACTTGATTTGATGCCCAACATTTAGCAATAAATTCCTCCATTATTTTCGCATCCAAAGGAAGAGTTGAAAATAGCTATAATTCTTTAATTGTATTGCTTAGTGTTAGATGCATCACTTATGATTATTATGATTGTTTCTTATTTTTCTTTTTTCTGGCCAATGAAATTTAATTTTCAAACATTTTTGTATTAAAAGTACCTGGTGGTTTTTGGTTAGGAGAGAGGAGGGGTAATTGGTCAAAAACTGATCATGCCTTGTGCTTGAATCCTTTTGTAAAACATTGGCCTGCAATGGCTCATGTCTGTTGCACTCCTAAAGGCTGGCTAACTGTGTTAAATACCAGAGCATGTTGCACCCAGATTGCATGCTGAGGTTAAGAAGTGTAAACTTAATCTAGCATTAATACTCTTATATTTAAAGCAGTCTTTTTTTATTTAGGTTTGTATGTACTTTAAGTGAATAAAAAGGTAGTTTATTAATAAACCTGCAATGGATGGATTTTCCATCCCAATAAACAAGTTGGAACAGACTTTTCTTGGATTTTGATGTGTAATTCTTTCCTGTAATTTTTATTTATTTTTTTGTTCCTTACAATGTACCAGTTAAGATTTTTTTTTAATAAATATCATTACCTTATCTGTTGAAATGATTTCAAATACCATTCAGGTATTTGATGCCACACATATCATATGACTGCATAAAAAAAAATCTTTGGATTGAATCCTGTGGTTTTTTTTTTTTTCTTCCCCCCCCTTAGGAAATGCAAATAACTTTCTGAATTGCAGCTGGAAATATCAGGAGATGATAGAAGAGTGATTCTTGGAATATAATTTAACAAATCATTTAGCATCTATTTTCCATATCCACTTAGGCAGCATAGAGCTGTGTGACCCTGGAGTCGATGCTTTAGCACCCTGGATAGGGTGCCTCCCTAACACAGCACACTCACATACACTTCAGGCAGCTTAGAGATGCTTAACTGCCTCTTTTGGACTGCAGAAGAAAACTCATGCAAATACGGAGAGAACGTGCAAACCAGCTGGAGGTGAAAATGGTTTTCACAACCCTAGAAGTGTGAGGCCAAAATGCTGTGTGTTCAGCCACCATGATCTAGTCCATCCATAAAATATTCAAATGCATTAGCAGAGAATGAAATGGCAGAACAGAAATAATAAATGATTGGCTGGATATCAACGTGTGTGTGTTCCACAGCAACTACAGTACATCTGAGATTTTCATCTTTCAGTTGAAAACCGTGTTTCGTCCCACGGTGTTTTTCGAGGAGCGTATTTAAAACATTTTCAGTGTGTCTTTCATGGGCTGAGACACACACGAGCTTTCCAGCAGCGTCCGTAGCGTAGCTTCCGTTCGTGCAAGGGGCCCTCAGCAGCCATGTATCTGACATTCTTGTCTTTCTTAACGGCATCCGTCAGAAAAGGCTGGTTTCACTCGATTCAAGTGCTTTGGGGAGAGGTACCTGTGGAACGAACCATATGCTTAAACACTCTAGCAAAGGAATGACTATAAACCCATGGAGACAGACCAAACGATTAAACCAAAGGTCAAAAACAAAATTACTGTGCACTTATCAGCCATGAATAATCCACTCTGATGTCAGCCAGCGTCGTTTCAACAACTCAAATAGATAGTGCTGGAAATAGACTCCAGTGTCAGCTGGGTGCTATGTCTGTGACTCAAATCAATCCCTGTGTAGTCTTCAGTTATTTGTAAATAAAATCCAGTGCTGCGATTTTTAACAAACCCAGATGGTACATATATGCTTTGAGACTTAACATCATAGTTTCGTTTCATTTCACAAAAGTTTGTGCACTGCAATTATAACAATCTTTGGAGATTCACTGTGAATGTGCCAGGCAGAACAATATAATGAAGACCCAGAACAATTTAGAGAATCCTTTAAGCCACAAAACAGGTTTATTGTATCACACAGTGCTTCAGTGTCTTAGAAAAGCTCCCCATTTCCTCACTGTTCAGATTAACCATTTGTCTTTCACTAATTCACTTCTAGCATGACGATTGTCAGTAATACTCACCGATTTGAGATAGGCTACGTTGCTCTGTCGGATCTCATTCAGGAGCTGGTCACGGGGGGTTAGGTCAACTTTGGGAGGCTGGCGTCGGCGTGGAACAGGTTTTAGGGTCTTAATCACATCTTTCAAGTTGGCTCTCTCATCTCCATCTGTTTCTCCGCCCATATCCTTGCGCCGGGGCGTCTTTCGGAGTTGGACCTTTGGAGTCTCTTCCCTCCCCTCTTCCTTGAGGCTGAGCTCTAAGAAGGGATCCCGTCGTTTGGGCGTCTTTTTCAGCTGCACATCCTTCAGGAGGTTGATGGTATTGGAGCTTTCCGGCTCTATGTGTGGCTCCTGCTGCCGTCGGCCCTCTGTGGGAGCCAACGCGGGCAGTTTTGGGGCCTCCTCCACCTGAGATAACACTGGAAGTTCCATAGGGGGTAAACAGCCCCCCAGCATCTCCAGCAGGCCTGGGGGCAGGTTGAGGGTGTTTTCATACATCTCCATAAGCTGCATCTGTTCCCTCACCTGCTGTAGCCTCTGCTCCTCCTGCCTCTTCTGCCTCTGGCGATCCAGGTTCCTCGTCAGTAGGTTTGTCACTACCATCCGAGGGCCTGGCAGTTCAAAGTGGTAGCCCAACTTGAGCAGCGTGTGGTTAGCCTTCAGTAAGCGGGACACCTCCATCTCGGCATGATGGCCCAGCATGTTGCGCTGGTTGTGGAAGCGCAGCTCAGTCAATGTCTCATTGAACTGCAGGCAGCGCACGATGGCGACGATCCCCTTACCCGTAATGAAGTTGGACTCAATGTTTAGTGTGGTAATGCTCCGGTTTTCCCTCAGCATGTTAGCCAGCAGGAAGGCGATGTTCTCGTCAGCTCCGGTGTTGGCGATGCTGAAGCTCGTGACATGTTTGTTCTTCTTCAGCGCGTTGACATAATCCATGAGCATCTCCTTGGGAATGTTTTCAATGTTGTTCAGGTTAACTTCCTTGATGTCAGGGCTGTTTTTGCGGATTTTGTCCAAGGTGCTTTCTAGGTTAGTCTCATTACCTGATGGCCTTGCAGTCAGTTTCATGAAACTGCCTCCCAGAGCAAGCTTATCTGGAATATTAAGTTTTGAAATTTTCTTCTCTTCCTTCTCTTTAGGTTCTTCTGGTTTCGGCTCTTCTACAGCCATCTCAATAGTAGTAGATGTTGGATCTGCCTGAACAAGACATGGCTGGGGGTCCTCAGCTTGTTCTGGGTAACTCCCCTTTGGTCCTGAAATCTTATCTTCATTTTCCTGTTGATCTGCAAACTCTGGTGGTGGAAGCAAAAATTCGGTGCTGGAAGCCAATTTTTCTTCACGCTCCGCTGAAAATTCCAGGGAGTTGTTTTCATCCGCTTTTGAGAGTTTGTCTTTCTGTTTCACCAGTTCTTCAGTTTTTTCTTCTACTGTTTCACCCACATATTCCACATCCTCCTTGTACTTATTCTGGTCACCATTCTCAGTCTGTTCTGGTATATTTTTCTAACACAGAAACAAATTAATTGCACTAGATTAAGTAGCTGATGTATACAATATGTTGCAGAGAAATATTGATTTTGAGACTGGAAATTTCAATCAAAGTGTCCATCCATTCGACTTTTAATTAACTGCTTATCCTCATTGAGGTTACACGAGCCTATCCCAGCCAGCATAAGGCACAGAGCTAGGGTACACCCTGGAGATGATGGCAGTCCATTAAAAAGCACATACGCACTCTGGGCAATTTAGGGATGCCAATTAGCCTAACTGCATGTGTTCCAATGAAGTCCATGACACATGGGGAGAACGTGTCAACTCCATGCACTCACACACAGAGCAGGGGAGGATTTGAACCCCCAACTTTGCCACCCACTGAGCCTCCAGGTCCTCCTACATCAGGCTCTAATTCACAACTAAATCTTAAACAATAAAGAAATTCATACAGAAGAGAAAAAAAAACACAAAACAAGCTGAACGCATTACTCTTTATGATTTTAAAATTATATAACAAGAAGCATATTATTTGGATTTTTGCAGACAATTAGATTTGGCACAAGTCTCAGACCAGTAAATTGTGATATTGAGGAAAAAACAAAATCACTCTCCTTTTGTGCATACATGTTTGAAAGGCTAGAAACAAATAATCTGGTAGCAGCACAGGACTCTCACCTCACTGGGCAGTAGAGTGACTGGGACTCTCTCCTCTTCCAGCATCCGCTTTGACTCCTTCTCCCAGTAGAGATAATCCACCAGAGACCTGTGGTCGAAAGACCCTGTTGGAGGCTTGTCAGTCTGGTCTTTCTGCCTCTGTCCCACCGGCACTTTCTCGTCAGGTGCAATAACATCCATCTCATTTTGGAGTTGTTTAATCTCCTCTGGAGAGAGGTTGGCTAAAATCTCATCCTCGTCAAAATCATCTGTGTAGGACTCCTGGTCACTGTGGCTAGACATTTTTATAACGCCTTCTTATGTTACTCAAATAACAAAAAAAAACAACAAAAAAAATAGCAATATAATAATGAAACCACGTTTTTGAATGACAAGAATGCTCAGTTCAGGCAGGCTTCTACTCCGGTCAGGAGAATGACTGGTTTACGCTACACGCGGGCCTAAAATTAAGCCCCATCAGTCGGAGGGGAAAGTATTTATGGTGCAAGAAGGAAAGATGCTAACATATTCTTTTTTCAGCAGCTTGAGTCAGCTGGATAAGCGCCAATGACATTTCCATATGGTCACTAACTTGAGAGAGAGAGAGAGCGACAGAGCGAGAGAGAGACTGAATTTGATGGATGGGAGCAGGTGGCATATTCACAATCCAGAGCATATGGAACCACCTGTCCAAATTTCAGCGGCATGGGTAAGGATATCCTTCAAACAGAGCTTCAAAAAAGAGCTCATTAAACAGTGGGATGGAAAAAGCAAGTAAAAACCCAGCAATTAAACTGAAGCCAGTCTATTGCTGGGTAACAGTATTAGAAACAGACTGCAATAAGCAATCGACAGTGTAAGCTTTACAAAATGAGAATGAACAAAGGCAAAAAGAAAAAAAAAGAAAACAAATGAAATCCAGCTCCAAGTATGTCTTCCATAAAGAGAGCGCAAACAGCGGGGTACAATCAAAGTTTAAAAGTCTCAAGGCTGGCCTACTAACAACCTCATGAGTGGTACAGATTCCTCAGCCATTGAGTGGTACCAGAAGTCACTTTGACTGTTTTGTTTTGGTACAGGATGTAGTCAAGAGAAACTCGGCATATGCATGTTTGTGTATCTGTGGATTCTAGTGGGATAATAAAATACAGAAAACTGTTACATATTTTCACTAGTACTGTAAGTGTACCGAAGTATTTAGAATATATTAAGTGTATTGTTTATATACGTACAATACTATTCATGTCACTATATACCATCCTCCATAAAATACATGCGTTAAAATTCACAAACAAGTAGAATTAATATGAATCCATGGGAATATAAAAAATATCTAAGTTGATCAGTGTTTCACTGCTTTGATATTTTCAGTATATCTAATAGCCAAGAGTGATGGCAATAAAAAGTGAAGATAATAATTTCTAAAAAATACCAAATCAGGTCATATTCGTTCACATCGTTCCATTTGTGTATTTCTTATACAGAATTACAGGACGCTATTTAAAAAACACACTGATCTGTTATGTTCACATTCTGTTTACTTATATACTGAGTATTAGGGATCGTGCTATTTTTAATTCCTTCGCTTCATTATTGTCCTTTATTTTCACAAATAACATAAGTATTAGAACAAATTATCCACCCTCTCATCTTTAAAAAAAATAATAAAAAATCCATATCCAGTGAAAGTTAAAAAGTAATTAAAAAAGAGAACTTTAATAATTCTGAGCTGAGTCCATTTAACTGCATTGTAAATCTGCATGTACTGAAATCTGCTTATTTAGAATTAATCGTGTAAGTACTTACATGCATGGTCACTTGTTTGGAATCCTTGTTTTAGATTGAAAGGGGTATATAAAGCAGGAATGAAATCCTGTGGATTTTGTGAGCAACACTTGCTGCTTCATTCTTGATCTGTCTCAGGTTCTTGAACAGGTAGTAGTTGCTCATCTGGTCTTCACCCACCTCCTTGTGAAGCCTTCCTTTTCCCCAAAGCTTCACAGCACACAGTAATTGTCAATTCAAAGAATCAATTCAAGAAACAAATAACATGTCAAAAAAAAAAAAAAACACAGATGGAGAATGATTCAAAAATATACTGATATTGCATTTCATTCCAGTCAGATCCAGGAACTGCTTGCATATAGTGAGAATTAGCAATGAAACCTTCTATAAACTCCCACATTTAATTAAAGTCTTAGATATTAACTATATTTGCATATGTCCTCGGCAGCTATTTGACGTTTATGCAAGTTATGACTGATATCTAATTTCTCTTTCACATATTGTGCAAAATTTAAATGTAACCACCTTGCCATTTTTTCTGATGATAATGAATATAGGATACGCATATAGATGGCGCTGTTGAACAGTGGCAAAAAAATTGCTCATTATTAGTAAGCTTCAGGAGCAGGTCGTTCAAAATTAACGAGAGGTTAATTTGCCCTGGTTTATGAAAATATTCTGTTTTTTAATATTACATATTTCCGTTTTCCAAAGCCATTTTGCATGACTTCATGTCTTTGGATACGTTAGAGTTGGTATTAGAATGTAAAGACTTTCGCGTTAAATTCGGTTTATACTTTGCATATGTTCCTCAGAGACGCTTAGAGTGCAGCGGCAAAGAGGCGATTGAGTAGCGCCCACGTCCAGGCACACCCAAAAGCCACATCCTGTATGGAGAATGGTTTACAGGGTTTACAGGATCCCCACTGACCTGTCAAAAAACAAGACTGACCGTCAGTAGCAGTTATATTGGCGATTTTATTTGGGTGCTTACATTCTGGCATTTTCACAAAACGTTTAAACTTTGTAAAGGACGTTGTGGCTGCCAGTGAATTCATGTTACTTTAAAATAGGCCCTCTATACTATCCATCCACTTTCCAAGGTGCTTATTCTATACAGGGTTGTGTGGAGTCCTGGAGCCTACTCCAGGTAGCTTAGGGCACAACACCCTGGATGGGGTCCCAACAACCTCCACTAGTTTTATTCTATTGAAAAAGATTGTAATTTATATGAGTGCTTTATTGTTCATGTATGTAAAACTAGACTTGCTCAGGTTTAATTTTACTTTAAATTTTAACATTATAGATACACCGTACATTCATCTAAATTCTCTTGGTAGGATGCCAGTCCATCACAGGGAGCATACACACAGACAATCAAATACAACAAGCAATTTTAGACACTCCAATTAGCCTAACAGCATGTCTTTGGATTGTAGAAGGAAACCGGAGTACCCAGAGGAAATCTACATGACACGGAAAGAACACGCTAACTCCACGCACACAGAGCAGAGGTGGGAAGAAACCCCAAACTCAGAAGGTTTGAGATAACAGTGCTACTCACTGAGCCAGCTGTTAGCAAATAGTTCTGGGAGTAGCTGTCCTGCAAATATTTTTGGGACAACATCCAAAGCACTCATAGCTCATACTTCTTAATAAGTCTGTGTTTATGAATACACAGTGAGAAAGACATCTATCCAAATAGCTAAGCAGATGCAACTACTTACTATGAAGAACGTGAACACATCTCAAACTTATGATAAGCCGTCAATGTAATTAAAAGCGCTAGAGTGTCTATAAATCGATGGTCCATAGACAGTGAAACCTGTTGCCTACATGGGCCTGTGTTTCACATTTCGGAATATAACTTTGGTGCAGCCATTTTTTGATCCTGGGTCCATTTTCATGCTAGCTTACCACAGTAATAGGAAGCATTTGGCTGAGTGGAAGACTTCATAACATCTGCTGGATGGTACACTTCTTCAACATGGATGAATAGATCTGGCAGAGAGTTTCCGCTTTGCTAAATATAGGTTCTACATGCTTGTACTTATTGTTTGTGGTACTACAATGTAGCCTCAGATAGACAGAGTCATGCCAACACAATCATACTGTGAGGAAGGGCACCTCTGACAACTTCTCAATTTGGAAATTAGTTTACCAGACCTCAAATTCCTATAATGAAATTCACATTAAGAACATGCTGGACTGAGGCAAAGCATAAACACTGATACTAGGACACCGAGCCACTTAGCCCCAGTTAGCAACATAAACCTCACAAATAAGAGTGACCAATAAGCAAATATTCTTTCTATTGAAAGTACCTTTGTTTACCCAACCTGGGAAGCTCAAGACAACAGGGAAAAAGCCCCCCTAGCTACTGTACTATTACATCACCCAACCCCCTAAAAAAAATGAAAACAACTCAAAACTTGTCCTGGATTTTTGAATGGGAGCAATTTCCAAATACAGTTTGTGTATTTTTCAGCAGAACAAAGACTAAATGCAAGCTAAATCCTTAACTAAAATCCTCTAGCTGCCTCAGTACCCATGTAAAACAAGCCTTAGACATTTTATTTCTAGCCATGCATAGGCATTTTGCTGTGTGTCTTTTTGCAAACTCTTTAGTTTAGAAATGGTTAAAAAAAAATGACAATTTCATTTTGCACTTACATTTACTCTAGGTGATGAATGCCACAAAAATGCAACTAAAGCTGTTGAAGGTTCATAGTTTATTCTTGGATTAACAATCCAGGTGTGATGATTTACGCATCCATTTTCAGTAACTAAAATACTGTCAGAATAGTAGTAACCATAAAACGTAATCCAAGAAACCAATTCCAGCAAAATTCAAGGTAAAGTCTGACACCAGGCACACACAACCATGGTCAGAATCACATATTTAGAGCACAGTGCTGATTTAATTTAAACGACTTTCTGAATCCTTTTTTTTTTAGCTTTATTCCACCATCTATTCCAAATATTTCTTAATTTTTCAGGTGTTCAGTTATTCGTTAGCCATGGATGTTAAAATGTATGTGTGTCAATCTCAGTTTGAGTTTCCATTTTAATTTTGCAACTACTCCTACACAAAAGACTATTTATTGCCTTTAAGAAACAGAACCTCAATCATATGGCTATCAGGAGGGGAAATGCCAACTAAAACAAAAGCCAAAAAGTGTGCCAGAGTTCAAAATCACAAGGAATATAAAATTACTAACAAATCGATATAAACAATTCAGAAAATTCGGACACAATCATTCATGATGGGGCCAAGTGCATCACAAGATGCATGAAATAACAAGTGAAAAATATATTATTTTCCAAGGGTATGAAGTTCAACATAAACTGTTCCCATTAGGCGAAAATTTATTACAATTGAGTGAGGTACAGTCTCCCCCCATGGAGCCAGTCTGTTATCAGAGCATCATTAATGAATTGATTTAACTGAAGTGACGAAGAACAGCAGACAATCTAGCTGACCAATGAACGCCAGCTGACGCTAGCGTCTGGGAGCCGCAAAGCATTCTGGTTATTGTAGTCTCGAGTCACACCGAGGGGTGGGGGGCGTTATACTGCGCTCGCCTGAAGTGCGGGAGAGCTGCCTTTCACAATTTCAGGGGAAATCTGACAGTGATAGCGGGAACAATGCAGTCAGAATCGGGGATAGTGCCCGACTTCGAAGCTGGTGAAGAATTTCAGCAAGAGCCGAAAACATATTATGAATTGAAGAGCCAGCCTTTAAAAAACAGGTCGGTAATGTAAAGTTGTGTATCATTTTATAATAAAGTGTAAAACATTAAATGAAGAAAAAAGCAATAACCAGACTGTGTTATTTGTAATGAACATTTTAGGCTACCTATATTTCCTTTGAAAGCAATACTGCTTTGGGCTAGTGTCCATATGTTAACTGTGCGCTCCCGGACAATTTGTAAGAACTGAGCTGATATTAATGCTTAATAACTGCTTTAACTTTTCTCCTAGGGATCTATTTGCCTCTTTCTGGGAGGGATCTGTTTGCTTCCTTCTTTCCATGGTTGTTTTGTTTGTTGGATTCACTTATGCAATAACGGGTGTCGTCCTGTCAACATCATGCGCAAATATTAGCTGATGTTTATTATACTGGCGCACACATTTTTTAGCAAATTGTGCAGAGTGTTGAAACGTTATGCAAACTTAAGAGTATGCTTTGAAGTATGTAGTGAAGGAGGTGTTTTCTTCAGAGGACACATCGTATTTTGCTGCCTGTAAGTTTTGACGGGTTCAAATTTATGTAATGGATAATAAGAAAATTGCATACAGCACATGTATGCGTGTCTTCCTACATTAATGAACGTAAAAAAGGACCGAATAACTAAAGAAACAAATAAATAGGCCTAATCGATCAAATATGAACTCAATTAACTGATGATATAGTGCCCTGTATGATTCGCTTAATTGCTTGGGTGTAATTATATTGGTAACATAAAGCTACAGCTCAAAACATCTGGATAAATGAATTCTACATTCATCCAGACTTATTCAATAGAGCATCAGAAAATATATGCAGAATTGTATCACCCCAAGAGATACAGTACCCAGTGGGATCAGACATTTTTATTTTACTGTATTGTATTACTTAAATGCAGCAGTGAGATCTTCTTTTTTCTCAGCCAGCTTCTTCTACTGCAGAGGTGATGCAACAGGTGCAGATGTGGGCTACAGAGTATTTTCTCTGGTATTTTGTCCATATGTTTCCTCCCTGTATTTCCATCCTTGACGTGGCTGCTGGAAATTGCACCTTTTGCTCTGCATATTTTACACCATTTCACTCATCAGTTGCACAGTGACACCTTTTCAGTTAAGTGAAGTGGGTGTTGAATGCTTTAGCCTACAGGCAGACCTTTGCCATATATGGAGGTACATTATTATTTCAAGCATACATTGTATGGCCAAACATTGTGGACACCTGACCATCACACCCACATGTCCTTGTTGACCATCCCATTACGACACCTTTGGTATTAATATGGAATTGGTCCCCCATTTGCTGCTGTAACAGCCTCTACTCTTCCAGGAATGGCTGTCCACTAGATTTTGGAGCATGGCTGTGGTCATTTGTACCCTTTCAACCACAAGAACGTTAGTTAGGCGGGCACTGATGTTGGATGAGAAGGCCTGGCTCGTGGTCAACATTCCATTTCACCCCAGTGATGTTTAGTTGAGTTGAGTTCTGGGCTTTGTACAGTCCACTCAAGCTTTTCCACACCAACCGTGTCTTTATGAACCTTGTTTGTGTGCAGGGACACAGTCATGGTGGATCAGGAAAGGGTCTTTCCCAAACTGTTACTGCGAAGCTGGAAGCATACAGTCAGATAGAATGTCGTTGTATGCTGTGTCAGTAAATAGCCAATCCCAAACCCTGAAAAACTGCTCCATTATTCCTCCTCCACCAAACTTTAGAGTTGGCACTATGCATTCTTGTAGGTAGTGCTCGCCAGGCATTTGCCAAACTCAGAGCTGTCTGTCAAACAGCATGATGCATCACTGGAGAGAAGGGGCTTCCTCTGCTCCAGAGTCCAGTGGCAGGGTGTTTGCACCACTCCAACCAACACTTGGCACTGCGCATGATAATCTTAGCCTTGTGTGCAACGGCTCAGCCAAGGAAACCCATCTCATGAAGCTCCAGATGAAAAGATCTCATGCTGATGTTGTTTTCAGAGGCAGTTTGGAAATTGGTAGTGAGCGATGTTACTGAGGACAGACCATTCTATGATTTTACACGCTCTGCAAGTTCGTGTGGTCTACTACTGTTACTCCTAGATGCTAACATTTCACAAAAACAGCACTTACAGTTGACTAGGGGCAGCTGTAACAGGGCATATAATTTGACGAAGTCTCTTGTAGCCAAGGTGCCATCGTATGACAGTGCCATGTTGAAAGTCACTGAGCATCATCAGTATGACCCATTCTATAGCCAGTGTTTATCTGTGGAAGTCCATAGATACCCATACATCCATGGGATAATGCTTACTTTTATGCACTTGTTAGCTATGAGTGTGGCTGAATCTGCTGGACTCAGTAATAAGACAGGGTGTGCAGACTGTCCACACACTTTTGGCTATGTAGGGTATATGAAATACATAAACTTCAGGCTGTGGGTGTTTTTGGATATACACTGGCTGGTCATGTTTATGTCTTTGTTAATGTTAATGTACCTTTATGATGTTTCCTGTTTTGAATGTTATGAATTTTCTTAAGCACCTAAGGGAAAAATAGTTATTAGCCAACTGAGCAATGTCATTCTACAAGTATTACCACAATAATGAAAGATTTACACCCAACACAATTTGTAATGTTGGTTACTAATGACGAAGCACTGAGTAGCCGAAGCACATGCTACACATAACCAGACAGTACGTGAGGCCATGACCTGGCTGTGCACCCGTGTTTACCGCTCACCCCTTTACTTAGGGCGGTGATGGATGCAAAGGTTCGCACTGCGCACAGAGGGTGTGTCTCTCGGTCAAAGAGTCATGCACCTGCCTCGGCTTTCTGCTGAGATCCTTCTGTTACGTTGGTCCAGGAAAACCACTGTGTGATTTCACCAGAGAATCCACCACTGGATAGGAGCACAGTATTATAAGCTGAAAGGAAAATGAATGCTTTTCAGAATGTATTGTTTACAGGAAAGCTCAGCTCTCAATGAAGGATTCAAAAGAGGGGATTCTTCATAAGGGAAGAGTTGTAGAACTTGTAGAATTGAAATAAGGTCTTTTAAATTTAAGTAACATGTTTATTTAATATTCCTTTCCCATTCTTTAACCCCATAAGACAAATTTAACGCAGACACTCCTGCCTGCCTCACTACCATAATACTGTGGCAGAAATATGTAACCTCTTGATTGAGAGGAAGGACCCCCAGAGAAGGGGACCATGTCCTAGTTGTGGCTTCGTCAGTGCTCATGACTCTTCAAGTTGTTTCTTTCTTCAAGTGGTCCCCATAGCAATTTTCTAATGCCTCTCAGATAGTTTGTCTCATGAAAGGCTCCTAAGATGAGGAAGAATATGGTTACACACAACACAGAGACTTTTAACTTTATTTATAATGGCTGCAAAATCCCCTACCCTCAGTGTTGCAAGAAAAGCGTTCACTAAGGGGTTTTTACACTCATCAGAATTTTAGGGCCGTTTAATGATTTAGCTTGAAAATTGACAACCTTATTAATCTCTTCTGCTCATAGGTAGACTCCTGTACCCGGTGCCAGAGGTGACACCATGACTATGCCAGTTTGGATCTCATATTCACACTCATAATACCTCAGGGCTGTAGGTCTGTCCCCTTGCTGCATCTCAATTCTACTTAATTAGCAGCACAGCTGGTCCTTTTATACTTTTTGGAACCTGCAAATGAGATGAATGAGTCAGCTGGGTGGCACAGAGAGAACCCAGTAAAATATCGCGTAAAGTAGCTTTGCTGTGTGTTTTTTTAATGTTCACAGGGCCATAGGAGAATATAATACATCAAAGTGACATGCTTATTAAACCAGAGCACCAGCAGAAGTGAAACCGGGCTTTGTTTGTGTGTGATTGAGTAAATCTTTACTGCAAAGTCATTTCATTATTGCAGCTTCCTCTTAATCTCAACAGAAACTGTAATGGCTCCTTTTGCTTTCCATTTCACTAAGGTCAGGGTGTGATCTAAGTGCTCGTATTTATTTAGGTTTGGTGTGGTCGGTCCCCGGTGGTGCCCAGCATTGCTGGTTCCCAGTTCTGTGTCTCACTTTGCCATCCTCAGCACGACGGGCTCATCATTAACCGGTATGCTTGTCGATGAGCCACGAGGTGTACCATCCGACATCGTAACAGTGTCTGTGCATGAGGGTTGGAGTTGCCGTGGCTGACACCGTTAATGCTGTGATAGATTTGAGGCTAGAAGACTGACAGGTAGGTGATGTACCCAGAATTCCTTCATAGGATGTGCTAAGCTACACTGACTCCAGATAACTTCACCGTCGTCGAGCATTACCAGGTGGGTTTTCGCTTAAGCCATCACGGACGAACGTCTCTAGGCAAGTCATCTTCTTACATTGAAGATAAAAATTGAGTTAAATATTATTAGATTGGTCCCTCTGATATACAGCCGCTGAAAACGCCGATTAGAGGCACCTGTTCACAGCACCCAAGAGCAAAATCAACGTGCGTATTTTTAGGAATTGGGCAGGCAGTAAAACAACTTGCCTGCAAGGTGTAAATTAGTATAATAAATATAGCGATGAAAGTGAGATTTCGGCAGGGGGGAGAAAAGGCTGGATGTGCCCGTGTTAACGGAGCATGTCATGCTGAACGCGTATTGGCTGTGGTTGTCACCTGTCAGTTAACATTTTTATGTATTTTTCTCTATTTAGCTCCCAACTAACTGAAAACTCTGTTGTCTATTTTTTACGTATGTGGTTTTATCAGAGCATTGCTTTATTCCCTCTGCTTCAGCTTAAAATTTTAATTCCTAGCTATTCCCGGGTTACGAGAGGATAGCAGCTCCCCGTTGGAGGCACTGGAAAGATTGGGGCCAGCGGGGGCGAAGCGCACGCTTGTGTCAGCATCCAGGAGTCAACAGATGTTTTTTTTTTTTATCCCAATCCAGTGATTCAGACAGCATTATATCTGGAAAAGATAACCGTGTTTCTATAAATGTGCTGTTTGCACAGTCAGTAGCACAACAATATGTGTAGATTTATGGCTATGGGGACATCGTGTCTCTGTATACTTGGATGAAAGTTTAACATAAGACATGCTATACACCTGATTTGCATACTAAGGAATCTGAGGTGCATTCTGAATGGAGCTTGATGCTGCATTGACAGTTCAGAGGAAATGCGCTGCTGTGAGCCATAAAGATGCTTTGATGATGGTACCGCTGTGAAATATCGGAACACATTACGGTACATATGCATTCTTCTTCCCTCCGAGACATGTCAAATACATCATTCAAAAATAAGCTCCATTTTATGAATTTTCTGAATTTTTTGTTCTGTATTCTCAGTGCTTTCATTTGGAGGGACTGTGAAATGTCTTTGTAGAGTGGAAGCTGTAGGAAGAAAGTAGTCATTGGTAGACCTCTTGCACAGCTGGATTGGTACATTTTGTCAGTCATTCAGAATTGTGTGGATGATTGGTCTGTGAATGTAAATGCCAAGTGAATGTTGTTTTTCAGATATAAGAACCGTCTTTTAGAGGAAAATATATATTAATAAGTTTTTGAGTATCATAGTGAATGAGAGTAGCCCATGTTGTTAGTTGTGTAGAAGGGTAGATGAACTTGGAAAGTGTTGCTCCAGGCACTATTTGGGTAAGCAAAGTTTGTGGTGGGCTCAGAGTGTCCCTGAGCTCGATCCAGCACGCAGATTCGTAAAGAGCGACAGGGGCAGGTGGCAGTTTCCGAGATGCAGTTTTGCAAGCACATTGCTGCATGCTTACTCACAACGAAAAAGTCTGAAGTCAGCCACAGTGGTTTGGGATTCCTCCCGTTATTTCATGTAGATATTACCGAAGCGGGTCGGGGTGATGGTCAAAAGAAGGTGAGCCATCGTGTGCTCCTTCTCCCAGTTCCCCAGAGAGCTGAGTCTAGACGTGAAACCACACTCCATCAGGAGCCCTTCCATGGTCACGTCAGGAATAATCCTTCCGGTTTCCACGCTTCATTTTTTAATCACCTGTGTTTCTGGGAAAATAAGCAGCTCAAAAGCTGTCCTTTTGATGCTTGTCTTGGTCACTGGGGATGAAGGCTAACCGATTAAATCTATTTAATCGCATATGCTGGTGTGGAAAAGGCAGATGTAAAGCTGATGTGTTTACCACTGTAGAGGATGTCTTTCACAAGAGGCGGGTAAAGCTAGCGCATATTTTTAGACCCGACTGTCCTTACAAACCCTTGAGTCACCTCGCTGTTCCTGTTTTCAGTGACTCTGCTATAGATAATGAAGAGATTTTTTCCAGCATTTACGTTATAAAAATATGCACATGTAACACCCACCACTGAGTCAAAATCACAAGGATTCTTCAAAGAATTTTATCCTCTGAAAAATAAAGCGTCAAACAGACGGACTCTGACAATTCTGGTATGTGAAATGCTGTAGACCTAAATAATTTATTTTGACCAGGTTTTATATAGTATATCATAAAAATATTTTACTAGGATAAGAGTTTTTTGATTAGCTGCTTTTAATTTGGTAACTGATGTTTATTATTGGTGTTCCAATGAAGTGTTGCCCAGTAATTTACAAGGCAATTATCTGTGTTGATTGGCAACTGACATGGCCATACAAATTGATGGAACAGAAGAGCTGTTGACTGATTGTGTCAGTGTGATTAATTTTGATTAGTGACTGCTTCTGTTTGGTAGCTCATCACTAAACAATGTCAGCAAACACTGTCAATGACGACACTGATCTGTTTCCATCGGTTATTGATTATGACATGGCAACTTGGATTTTTATCCTTTGTTTATAATACATTGTCAAAAATGAGTTGCCAAATCCTTCTATTGACATTTGAACATGTAGAGAATAAAAAATATCGTGCTTGTCTTAGAGTACTAAACAACAGTGTTAACTGCTGTGCCAGTGATGAACACTGACCGGTGGTCAAAGTTTCAGTTATTAGTGCTGATTACTGGCTGTTGTGTGGTGATCATTAAGTACTGTTGACTAATGTTTGATTGGCACTAGTTAACACAGTAGTGACATATGAATCAAGGATCAGAAAAACAGCTTGACGAGTGTGTAACACCAAGAGTACTAATGGATACTTCTGCAAATAATCAGTTATAGTATCTCTTCCCATGACTTTAGATATCACATCTATAGTGACTGGTTTCCTCCGTAGTAACGAATGTTTGTTTGTACAGTATAATTCTTTTGTTGCACAGAAAAGCATGCAAAGTTTGGATGATATTTTAGATTGTGGGTTATTGATTTAGTTCGTAAAGAATTTCTGACTGCAAAGGAAAAAAAAGAGGATATCGACAGAGGGAGAGAGTGGGGGAGGGAGAGATTCATCATCTTCCGGAAGCTGTAGTTTAGCGAGACCTTAAATAAAGACTCATCCCTGAAATTTCGGCCACATTTAAAGGAGGAGTTGCAAATAATGAAGATAACGAGGTAGGCAGCCCACGTCGCATTTTATGAAAAGCGGTTAAACAAGTGTTTTATCTTCATTTCTTTCTAAATAGGCCTAAATCTTGTATTGACAAAGCATAATCAAGTGTTAGACTGGGGTTTCTGGTCATGTCGATGGAAAATACTTTTGCAAATTTTACTAACTGATGCTGTGTGCTGCGGAATTAAAATCAGCAGGTCAAGTACAACTGTGCTTTTAGGTTCCAGTATCAGAATCAGAATCAGAATATCTTTATTGTCATTGTAACGGGTACAACGAAATTAAGTGCAGTCCCTGTGTCAG